>JAOYMZ010022962.1:0-17983 GCA_025802335.1 Pinguicula primuliflora | reverse complement strand
ATTCCTCCTCAGTATGCTATTGAGATGCTGGATGAACTAACTGGTGGAAATGCAATCATCACTACTGGTGTGGGGCAGCATCAGATGTGGTCTGCCCAATTTTACAAGTATAACAATCCGCGGCAGTGGTTAACATCAGGTGGTCTGGGGGCTATGGGATTTGGACTTCCTGCAGCAATCGGAGCAGCTGTTGCGAGGCCTGATGCTATCGTTGTTGACATTGATGGCGATGGTAGCTTCATGATGAACGTGCAGGAGTTGGCCACAATACGAGTAGAAAACCTCCCTATTAAGATCATGCTGTTAAATAACCAGCACCTGGGCATGGTAGTTCAATGGGAGGACCGGTTCTACAAATCTAACCGAGCACACACGTTTCTTGGGAATCCTTCCAACGAGTCTGAGATTTTCCCTAATATGCTGAAATTTGCAGAGGCATGCAGCATACCAGCAGCCAGAGTGACCAAGAAAGCGGAACTCAGGGCAGCCTTGCAGAAGATGTTGGATACTCCGGGTCCGTATTTGTTGGATGTGATCGTCCCACATCAAGAGCATGTGTTGCCGATGATCCCAAGTGGTGGTGCATTCAAAGATGTGATCACTGACGGCGATGGAAGGACGAAGTTCTAATCTTTTCAAGTGTAGAGGTGTATGTGGAAACCTTCCCCGAGAGCCATCTCAACAACTCCGATGAAAGAATGTTTTTTCCCTAGTGAGTCCTATGAATTGCATCACTATTTCAAGTGTTGGATTGATTTCAATCTTGTTTGTTTGTCTAGTTTGGTGACTGACAATTTGCGGCGCCCTGCTAGCTTTCCAGAAACTTTGAATTAGTTCTGTTTAACGTGATGTTCAAGTTTTGACGAATAAAACTTCATGTTCGAGCTGTATTTGTTAAGGTCGTGAGTTGTTTGCAAACAATCTCAAAAATAGGCTCATTTGTGTTTCTTTCAGTTTGCTGTTCTGAAATGTAAAATAAGTAATGTGTTTTGTAATATAGATAAGTAACATTATGTAGTTTCATTGTGTTTCGTGGAATGCTAATGCTGTGTGTACTTCAAGCGATCGAATTTTTAAACCGAATGGGAGTGAATTTACACAATTACACATCCAAAGTATTGCTATGCTTAGTCTGCCAGAGTTTTTCGGTCTTTTTCCCAACATTTCGGTCGGAATTTTCAGTCGTTGGTAATACGCCTAGCACCACTGAATGTCTGCCTACAGCAAGTGAGGAATTGGACTAATAGTTGTAAGAGGGATAATTATATTCAAAGCTCATAAATTCAAATCCTCAATATGAATCTGTCACATATGACTTAACAAGTATAATTTACCTCCCTACCGTAATTTATAAGCTATTGCGATAAGATGTTGTATTTACCTATCTCAATAAAATTTCCTACGTCATCAAAAAAAAAAATATAAAAGCTTTAAAACAGCTCCAATAAAAGAAACAACACGAGAAAGCAAGGATAAATAGAGAAATAGGACACTCACTAGTAACAATAAACTCAGTGTATAATGTAGCACTGAAGACGAAGATCTGCACAGAATGGGGATAACATGAACAGGACATCCTACAATAATCAAATTCTCCAAAGATTTCTTGAAGGTTTCGGTTCGGTAATATTGCAACCATAAACACTTGGGAGAGTGCCATTCGCCGACAGAAGAGAATCCCCTATAACCAAACTTCAAGTCAGTGACCACCGGTGCGCCACTCCCATCTTCTAAAGTAAGCATATGGGTCGTTTCATCTGCAAAAGAAACAACGGAATTAATATTCTGATAATGGGAATGAAAAAATCAGGAGACTCTCTTCAGGAATCACATGGAGCTAAAGAAATACAATAAAGTACAAGCATCAGGAACGGTGAATGATCTATGACAGCTTAACAGTAAAATTTAGTATAAGAAATTATACATCTTGAATAATTAAAAGAGGTTAGAGAAGCAATTATGAATTCCCACAGGAATTCAATGATCAAAACATGGATTAGTAAGAATCTTTTTCTACATTATTTGTTTACCTTAAGATTGGCGTTCATTTGTAATCAGGTAACACATTTAAACGCATAATACGTAAGCAATCATGTTAACTTGGAAGAAATAATGTATCGCATAGTAGCAAATTCGGGCCATATTTGTGTGGTGAATGCTGTTTGGGAGAATTACAAGACCTCCTATTCAAGGTGAGTGCTGAACTACTAAAAGAGACAATGCTGTAGGCTTTCAACAAAATCAATTGTCATATAATCTCAAGATTCCACATCTCAAGATCGTTACTTTCAGAGACTGTCTAGAATCGGAATCTATTGTTATTCAATTCAATTGACTCATAAAACCTAAACAAATGCATTGCTCTCACTTCCTTCTCCAACAAAATATAGTAAAAATATTCTACCTGTACATTATACCGTGTACCTCTTGATACCATTACACAAGTATGTATATTTTCCGATCATTATATGCAAGACATGACATCAGTTACTATACTGAAAATCCAGTTGTTTTTAAATAATTTCCCGTAGAACCATGCTCACATGAAATGACTCCAATAGGATTCTACAGAGCATATGCTGAAACTCCATCATGAAACTAATACCTTTACAGTGTTCAGCAGTTCAGGCATACATAAAACCCTTAATAAATAGACAAATCTACATGTTTTAACCTAGTTTCAAGCAGTTACGAATTGGAAATCAATGTATTGGAATCTGAATCCCAACAGATTAAATGCAGTAAGATGTATTGTTAAACAAAGATATGAAAACCCAAATTAATTTTAAAAAGCATACAAGTGCGACAAGATTAAGCTCACTAATGTACATTGTACAACTCAGACGCACCTACATCATAGAAGAATAGATATAAGGCGGAAATTCCTCAATTCAATCACCGGGAATATCCAGCAGAATTCATTAGATCTGAGTAAAGTTTCAATCTTTCAATCGAACCGACAAAGATATTGAGGCAATAGGGAATAAAAGATGCACCTGAATTACCCTTATCCGTCAAGGTTTGCCTGTCCACTGCTTGTGCCACCACCACTTGCATAGGATCTATCCTCCGCCGTTGTCTGCCATACTGATTGCCACGCTTGTGATGGCGGAGGAGCAGCCTGCACGTAAACACCCGGATCCACCCCCGGCACTGCTGGACGCCCCATCATGGGCTGTCCTATAGGGGGGTAATAGTACGGAACCCCCGTTACCCCAGCCGCACCAGGCGGCGGTGCAACAATGCCCCCTAACGCCACCGTTTCATCCTTGATCTCATCCCTCGGCACAATGTCCACAAGAAAATCGAATATGTCCGTCCGCGTAATCGCCGCTGCAATGTCGTTCTTCTGTAGCGTCCGTCGCTTGTTATCCTCCGCCTGTAGCCAAGATCGGATGGTGAGCTCCAGGATGAACAACTCGCATGCCTTTGCGAAGAGAATTGGTGCCTCTGCAGATATCATCCTAACATCCTCATCCGCCTTCATGATCTTCTTTATTCGAGCCAATGGGAGCTGATGATTCTTGAAATCGTTCACCTGCTCGATTTCCTGCCGTTGGTACGCCCAAAACATCTGTAGCTGTTGCTGCTGTTGTTGTAGGAGGTGTTGGTAAGGCTGCTGCGGGTAGGCAGCCGCCTGCGGTGGATATGGCGCCGCGGCGCCGGACGCGCTGCTTTGCTGTTGGTTGTTTTCCATGGTAGATTTTTTTCTGTGAATTTGTGTGGATCGAAGATGAGAGGAGAAAAATCGATTCTTGGTCCGAAAATGTGAAACTATTTGGAATCGGAATGACTGGTGGATATTAGTAATAGCAAGCGTACGTACAATAATAATTCCACTATGTACAACCAAGATGTTGCGAGGGTGGAGTGGAAGCGGTAAAAACAAAAAATCATGTGCGACGGGGGTGCATTTGTTTTGGTGTTCCATCATCTCTGTCAAAGCAAGTGAGTGCTATATGGCTATTGTCGTCCATTGGTGGTCCATTCCCTTATCAATGGTTGGTGGCCTATGATTCTTCACTTTTTGGTTAAATAAGTATCATTATTATTATTATTAATATAATAATTTTCCAAAATCAGGAAAATATATACCGTATTGTTATTAGCATATGAAAATTCGTATGGATCATCATGATAGAGAAAACTTACAGTACTGAATAAATGAATTATGTGTCGAATTCTAATGATTACGAAAGCCCATCGATGTAGCTTATTGTGAGCATTGAAACATGTCGACCTGCATTGTGTTCGACAAGGGTTTGCAGTTCAATTTTTTTGTCATTGTATATTGCTGAATTGGGAAGCTTCCAGATAAACCAAAAAGAGAATTGTTGAATCATGTTCCAATGGTGTGAACTCTACTGGTAAGGTCCAAACAAAGACCATTGGTCTAATTGGATCTCCAATGTATTCGAATTTGAAGTTCAGCCACAATTTTTGTCCAATTGGCTATGAAATCATGTACTTTTCTGGATTATGGACACTCTAGGAATAGATGTGCAGCAGGTTCCTCAGAACTCATACAGAGTGGGCATGATGGATCGTACACACCAGATGTGCCAAAGTATGGCCAACCAGATAGCTAACCAAAGTTCCTCACCTTCCTTACCTTTCAAGTGAGACGTGTTCTACAAGTGCTTGAGACGTCTAGGAAGGCTTATATGAGATTCTCATCCAATTATGCATATTATGCTAAATACTCATTCGTGATCACAATTATAGATCAAGGATTAACCAATTTAGCTGTACCAGCCCACCAGACGCAAAAGGTATGAGACACATCCATGGTGAGACCACGAGCAATCAAGTTATCCATTGTCTGGAATCGCTTATGCAAAGTCCTCCAAATAAAGCATTGAATGTGTCGTGGAATAATCTTGCACTATCAGAAGTTGTTTAGATGGTCATTCTGAAGATATTTTCTCATAAACTGAAGATATCGTAAGATTCCTGAAGCGTCAGGATCCCATTTCAAAGGTCTGACTATGTCTTTAATGGATGGAAGGTATTCAGGAGCTGTTTTAGTTCATTCAATCTTTCAATCACCCATCCTCTAATATTTCGCCTAAATGAGAGATATGTCATCTCCATTTCTTTATGCATTGTAAATCGTTTTCATGTGGGGTGACTTTTCATTGGTATGTTTAACAAGATCCAAAAATTAAAGTGCAAAAGGGCCATCACCAGTCCAATCTGTTAGCCAAAAAAACACTGATTACCTTAAACAAGGATCGCCCTCGTGTATTTGTTGAACCTCACTGCATAGACCACCTCATCCCATATGTCTTTCATATCTTATACATATTTCTGGTGAAGTTATCAAACAGATGTTTGTAGCAGGATCATATCTTCTCATATATTTATAACAAATCACATGAGCCCATAAGTTATGTGGTTCCAGTTTTAAATGCCAGCACCACTTGATCAATATGGCAAAATTCATATTTGGCAAGTCTGAGATGCTAAGTCCTCCAGATTACATATTTATGCAATGGGTACTCCATTTTATCAGGTGAATATTCCTATTGCATTTGCTGAATTTTCTAGACAAAGTTGCCCATGATCTGATTGATCTTCTGTAATACCTTGATAAGTGTCAATCTACTAGCATAAGACAAGATCTGAGGGGTACTTGTGCAAGACACACTTGACAAACCCTGAGACTGTTTCCTTTATCTTCTTCTCTAATCCACTTCAAAGCTCTGGCTTCAAGAGCCTCAACCTTCTTAGAAAGCCTTGGGGCCTTCTCATGCATGGGGTCGAGAGATGGCACTGGATCCTGCGGCCTTCATTTAAGGAACTACCCTTCATTTAATTCTATTTCTCAGCCATCACCTAGAATTAGGCTTCAAATTCAGAAATGACTTGTTGTTTTCTTATCTTATAGCCAAACTTGACAAGTCTATCAAAATAAGCTCAAAATAGCATGAGAGAGTTATGCATCATGTTCATGCTAAACATCGGTGAAATGTAGCTAGAAAGGTTATAAAATGGCCTTCTTATAATGCAAAAGTAGCATTCATCAGGCCTTCCATCTTGATTACAGATTTCCCGTGAAGAGCTTTAGCTTGCTTGAGTACAAGTAGGGTTGTTTAATGAACCGAGCTCGAAGGAACAATCTATGTTCAAGTTCTATTTGTTAAACTTAACGAACAGAGCTTGTTTGTTAAGCTTAATGAGCATATCTTTGAGTTCGTTAAGATTCAAAAGTTGTTCACGAATAGGTAGCGAAAAAGCTCGCGAATGGGCTCATGTGTGCGTGTGTTTGAGCTCTGTTCATTTAGGGTCACGAACCAAATAAACGAGCTTTAAACGAGTTGAATTCGATTTTGTTCGTGAATGGATCTGTTCGTGTATAGCCCTAAGTACAACAAAACCATGTGTCCTACTGGAAATTCCTTCATCGAGATGAGCTTGTCATGGATCATCCTTGTTCTCTCCTTATACAATAATGCATTGTCATGTGAATCAAGCCTTATCCAATGGGTTCTTGGAGCGAGCTTCTTATTGATGTCTAATCCTTGAGTTTCCATGTTTATCTTCCTCCCTTCATATTAAGCTTGATGCTCGATCTGCATTGGGAGGCGAGAGAATTTTTCAAAGGAACTTCTAATGTCACATCAGTATTGGCATCTTTTAGGTGGTTGTATATGCCTATCGTGCATTTTGTAGCCTTGAACTCAAGTTTTTTATGCTTGGATTCACAGTCTTCTCAAGGATGGACTTGATTCACATGGATAGATGCTTTGTTGGAGTATGTGGCTCATATTTATTATATGCACCGACAAGCCAGGTGCCAGAGCAGACAATATGGAATAATTTTACAATTGGCTCTGTACTGTAATTGGCCCTATACTAGGCTTATTTTGAACTCTATGAACATACAGGGAATAATTAGAAATAACCACTCTTGCTCCCGTGGATATAGGCACATTGCTAAACCACATAAATCTTGTGTTCTTTTTTTTCGATCAACCACCACAATTATTGCACGATTTCACAACAACTAGTACCGGTGCACAAATTGCGATGTCAGGGATGTCTTCTGTAAAATTTGACATCGTGAAGTTTGACGGAACTAGTAATTTTGACTAATGGCAGAGGTGGGTGAAGGATCTGTTAGTGCAGTAGTGAATAGTTAAGGCATTATACAAAAAACAAAATAGATGTATGCATGACGTAGATTGGGAAGAATTGGAGGCAAAGGCAGTGGTGAGATCCGACTTTGTCTAGCTGACAACGTGCTGTATCACGTCTTGGATGAGAAATCACTGGCAAAAGTTGGTTGAAACTGGATAGTCCGTATATGTCCAAATCGTTGTTGAACAAACCCTATCTTAAGCAGACGTTATATGGGATTACGATGTCGGAGGGCACGGATCTGGGACAACACATTAATGTGTCCAATCAGATTATCAGCGATCTAAAGAGAGTAGATGTGAAGTTTGTAGACAAAGATAAGGTACTGATGGTGCTGAATTCCTTACAGTCGTCTTCTACATATGAAAGTTTGGTTACAACTCTAATGTGAAAGAAGGAAACCAATGAGTTGGAGAGTGTCACAGGTGCTCTATTGAGTTTTTAGCAGCAAAAGAATGCAGTGATGAGGTTTCAGAAGGTGAAGGTCTTGTGATGAAAAGTAACCATGAACGTGAAAGAAGCAAGTCTCGGTATGGAGCGGGTGACAATAAAGCTCAGTCTAAATCGAGGAATCAAAGGGATAGAAAGAAGGATCTCCCGTTCTTTAAATGAAGGTAGAAGGGACATTACAAACGAGATTGTCCCGAGAGAAGGAAAGTAAATCCTGAGTATAAGGATTGTCCATCAAAATCTGCAAACATAGTGGAGGAAGAAGATCCAGAGAACAGTGATGGTGATATTATTTATGTTTCATCCAGTTCAGATAATGAATTTTTGGATTATGGATTCGGCATTCTCGTATCACATGAGACCCAACAAGGATTATTTTGGCACCTACAAGTTGGTAAATTCAAGTTCTATTATAATGGGTAACGATGCATCTTGCAGAGTGGTTGGAATGGGGAGTATCAGAATTAAGATATTTGATGATGTTATAAGAATGTTATGTGATGTTAGACATGTACCATATTTGAGGAGCCCCTTGGATTGTAACGGTTATAGTTCCAAATCTTCTAGTGGAGTAATGAAGGTGAGTAAAGAGATGTTAGTCGTGATGAAGGGAACGAAATTAGCAGAAAATATCTACTAATTGTTGTGTACCACAATTGTAGGTGGATTTGTTGCTGTAGAATCTACATCTGACAGTATAGTCTTGTGGCATATGTGACTTGGTCATACAGGCAAGCATGGATGTGAGGACATAAAAGTATTATTTTTGCGAGTATTGTGTTCTAGGTAAATACAACAGGGTGCAAATCAAGATAGTGATACACTAGATAAAGGGGATTCTCGACTATGTTCATACAGATATTTGGGGACCAGGCAAGGTTGTTTCATGGGGAGGATACTTGTATTTTGTGAGTTTCATTAATGATTACTCACAAAAGGTCTGGGTGTACTTGATGCAACACAAATTCGAAGTGTTAGCCAAGTTTAAATTGTGGAATGCTGGATTAGAAAATTAGACGTTAAGGAAGATTAAATGTCTTCGGTCAGGTAATGGTACAGAGCATACAAATACAAAATTCCAGGCGTGTTTGAGGAGCATGGGATAAAAAGATACTTTATAGTTCGCAAGACACCACAACAAAATGGAGAGGCAGAAAGGATGAACATGATGATAGCTGAGAAAGAACGGTGCCTCATGTTGAATGCAGGGGTTGCAAAGAATTTTCGGGCAAATGTAGTGAATATGACATGTTTATTGATTTACGGATCACCGAGATCAGTAATAGATGGGAATGTATTAGAGGAAGTATCGACGGGTAGTGAGATAGACTACTTGGGTTTGAGTGTGTTTGGATGTCAAGTCTATGTTCATATTTCTAGTGAGGAGAGATCGAAGCCTAATGCAAAGTCTTGACAATGTATTTTTCTGGGACATCAGAAAGAGGTGAAAGGTACCAAACAGGATGGTGATCAGTATAGTTGTGGTTTTTGATGAAAAATCGAATTTTGCAATGTACTCAAAAAGGAGATAAATAAGTACCCGAAAACTCTAGCACCAATTATCTTGTAGTGTAAGCGGAGCTAGAGAGCTATGGAAGAGAAGAGTAAACTCAGCATGTAGAGAGTTCAACCTCTGATGATCAACAAGATAGTATTGACCCATACTGACACAGCCACACTATTAAGCCACCTACCAGGTGTAGTTTTGAAGATTTGGTTTCTTATATAATTATTACTAGTAGCAGGGATCTTACAACTTTTCAGGAGGAAATACAAAGTCCTGAGAAAATAGATGGATAGGTTCTATGGTGGAGGAGATAGAGTCTCTGCATAAGAACAATATATGGGAGTTCGTGGAGCATTTCGAGGAGAAAAGAGCAATAGGGTGCAAGTGGTTGTAAAAGAAGAAAGAGGCGGTTTTTGAAATGGAATGAGAAAAATTCAAGGCCTGTTTAGTGGTAATGGGTTACTCGGAGAGGAAGGGAGTTGATTATGATCAAATTTTCTCTCCTGTGGTCAGACACACTTCTATCAGGACAATGTTGTCACTAGTAGCACATTGATATGCTTGGGAGTAGATGGACGTAAAGACAACTTTAATTCATGGTGACTTGGAGGCACAGATTTATATGGTGCAACCAATGGGTTCATCTATTTCTGAGTATGATTGTTGCGTCTATGTGAGAATTCTTGATGATGGTTCATATATTTTTTCTATTTCTGTATGTGGATGATATGTTGATTGTTGCAAACAGTATGAGTGAGATGAACACGTTCAAGACTTTGTTGTGTAGTGGCTTTGACATGAAGGATTTGGGTACGGCCAAAAAAATTCTTTGGATGGAGATTCGCAGGTAGAAAAGCTGCTAGGAGATTGTGGTTGTCTCACCATGACTATTTTGAGTAGGGTTTGAATAGGTTCAGCATGGGTCATGCAAAATCAGTTAGTACACCTTTGGCTTATCACTTCAGATTGTATACCTCTCAGTGTCCCAGGACAGATGATGAAGTTTATGACATGTCAAAGTTGCCATATGCTAGTGTAGTTGGACGTTGAATGTACGTTGTGGTTTGTACGAGAACAAATTTGACACAAGTTGTCAGCATGGTCAATAAATTTCTATCTAACCTAGGTCGACAACATTCAGATGCTGTTAAGTGGATTTTCGTATATTTTAAGGTACTACAGACTATGGCCTCATGTTAAGCGAACAACAGGTTGGTTCTTCAGTTATATGATATGTGGATGTAGACTATGTAGGGAATTTGGATGATAGGAAGTCTATGACGGGTATTATGTTTACCTCTTCGGGCGGAACAGTTTGTTCGAAGTCCGTGGTACAATCTATAGTGGCATGATGTAATACTGAGTCAGAGTATATTGCAGTTTCTGAGGTTGGCAAGGAAGCTTTGTGACTTACAGGTTTGGTCAACGAGCTGAGTGTGCAGCAATGTGAAGTTTAGTTGTATTATGATAGTTGGAGTGCCATTTACTTAGACAAAAAATCAGATTTATCATACTAGGATGAAGCATATTACTGTGAGGTTTCATAAGATGAGAGAGTTGGATACTTAGTGAATTATTACTTGCACTAGCTCATTGGGGGACGGTAAAAGGAAACCAGACTTTCTCCAATTCGAGCAAATACCTATGAGTATTCAAGAATTAATGCTGCAAGTCAAGTCTTCATCTGTCCAACCTAACTACCATGATAAAACAAGCAGGACTTCGGTCACACCCAAATGAAGGACTTCGATTATGTATATCTCAGGAATTTGTAAACCATGAATGGTTTTCGGATTACACAAACGCTAGGACTCTAACTTTCAAAAACGCTTGGATCTCAGTTTCTTTGAATCACTCCCGCACGAACATTACAAGTTTTATAATCATTAATGCATAACCCCGTACGGTTTGAAATATCTAGATGGCTTTGACATGCAAGTACTTGATCTAATCCAATGTTCATATATATTTTTACTTGTCTTTCGAATCCATTCTTGTTTTTATCCCTAGCCTTGAGCTGTTAATTGGTCTCTAGGTGGGTGACACATCATAAAGATGCATTGGTAGGTCCCAAATGTTGTGCTGAGAGGGTCTTTGTTGTCTTAAAACCCAAAACACTCCCGTGCAAATGGATTCTTTGTCAAAGACCAAAACTACCTAAATCTGGTTAAATGGAGCACGAGAGAGAAAAGGGAGAAGAGCATCTTCACTGGAGATATGGCGATAAAACCAGCACTGCATTTGCATAGTCCGCAACAACTGTAAAGAGGGGGATGGATACAAAGAGGGATTTCACCAGAAAAAAAAACAATCAGATTCATCAACACCTACCACTTTATCAACTTGCAGCAATCCATTGGACTTGGCTTTGGACACTCCTATATAAATAGGACAAAACCAATGCTTCACTTGCATATAAGATTCAACTGATCTTCAATACAGACAAAGTATATAGATATAAAATACACGTTACCCACATAATGAATCAGTTAGCCTTTGTGTTTGGACTTATGGGTATAGTCTATCTTCTTGTTCTTTGTAATATTTTCTCATGTTCATGCATGATATACATGTATGCCACAATTTGATATTTTCTTTCATGTTGTGCAGGCAACATCATCTCATTCATGGTTTTCCTCGCACCAATGTGAGAATCTACTATATTTACCTTAAGAAGTTGCAGTCTTGGATATACACATAACTTTGAATCCTTCTATGCATTCCTGCAGTCCAACGTTTTACAAAATTTACAAGAAAAATTCAACAGAAGGGTTTCAATCTGTCCCCTACATTGTTGGTCTGTTCAGCGCCATGCTGTGGATCTATTACGCGCTTCTGAAGCCGGACACCACTCTACTCATAACGATAAACTCTGTCGGATGTTTGATTCAAACTTTTTACATTGGCTTCTACCTATATTTTGCAACAAAAGAAGCAAGGGTAAGAAAAAAAAGAGTCTTGAATCATCAACTGATGCGAAAGCTCCATCCATCTCTATGCTAATGAGACATTAATAGGTGTTTGTTGGTTTTGATATTTTAGGTCAAGACAGTGAAGCTTCTTGTTCTGCTAAATGTGGTTGGTTTCGGCATGATCCTTCTCCTAACTTATTTCTTGGCAAAAGGCATGAAACGGGCAAATATCGTGGGGTGGATTTGTCTCGTGTTCTCTTTGTGTGTATTCATCGCGCCTTTATGTGTCGTGGTAAGTTCGTACATTTAAAATATATATAAACATTGTTTTAGAAGGTGTTGGGCGGTCTGTAGGCCCATATAAACGGCCTAAACATGTCTAGGCGACTACCATCTCGAACAGAGTATATAACTCTTTATTATAATTTCAGAGGCAAGTGATCCGGACAAAGAGCGTTGAATACATGCCTTTTCTTCTCTCGTTTTTCCTCACTCTAAGTGCTGTTATGTGGTTCTTCTATGGACTATTGAGGAAGGACTACAATATTGCTGTAAGTTTGCATGCATGAATATTGGCTCTGGGAAAAAAGAATACACACACACTAATCCTTGGTATCAATTTGAATATGTAGATCCCTAATGTTTTAGGATTCAGCTTTAGCGTGCTGCAAATGGTTCTTTATCTGGTGTATAGAAATGGCAAGAAAGTGGTGCAAGTGAAACAGATTTCTGAAATCGAGAGCCAAGAATTTGCCATGGTTGAGCAAAAGCTTCCTGAATTAAGAGAAGAGATCATTGATGTTGTGAAGCTTAGCAACGCCATAGCCGTGGAGATCCTTCCGCTGATTCCTGTTGTTCTTACTGGGGAAATGGCCATGGCAGCTCCAAATAACCTCGATCACATTCAAACAAGAATTGAAGTTGTGAACTAATCTTGGTCACCTGCATTGGAAAGTATGCCTTACTGGTGTTATGTTAGTGTATTGATTAATTTAGCGTTGTATCACCTAATATTCTATTGTATCACCTACCAAAAGATTATGAAGACAAGTTTAATAAATATACACATCTAATCTTGCGCCTCTACTTTTTTTGTTTGATAAGATTTTGGAGTTTGTATGGTCCGGAATTAGGGATGGCAATGGGGCGGGGCGGGGTGCCTCGGACCTGCCCCGCCGCCCCAGTGGACGGACCCGGACCCGCCCCGCCCTAGTGGCGAGGTGCCCCGGACTCGCCTCGTGAGGGCGGGGCGGGAGGGTTTTGCCTAGAAAAAAACCTGCAGCAAAATAAAAAAAAACTGCTACTAATCCTCAAAGTCAAAACCAAATGGATAAACTGATAACACCAAAGTTAATCTAAAAATCGATAACACAAACTACAATCAACTGTCAAGTGATCAAGCACATCTAACAAAATATATTTGATAGATCCAAGTCTATTTATTACATAAAATAACAATAAACATAAGCACTTGTTTATTATAAGCATTTGTTATTATTATTATTTTTAAATACTACGTGTCCGGGTCCGGGGCGGGTCTGGGACCCTAGACCCGGACCCACCCCGAGGCGGGGCGGGATGATTCTGTCATCCCTATCCGGGATAGTTTAATACAGTATTCGGGAAAGCACTGGGTGATCCCTGAAAGGGTTCTGACCACCCAATGCCTAAGCAGCCTAGGCGCTCACTTAGACATCCCTAAGTGCGTGCTTAGACAATATTCAGGAAGGCATCCCAGCGGCTATGCGGAACAGACGACCGCCTTCTCAAATATAGGTTTGATGCAATCAACTTGGCCTCTATGTTGGAATATTGACACTAACTAGTCTCCTAATATGTAGATCACTTCTTAGGAACGGAGTATACCAAACAGGTGTCAAAAGGTCATAATTGAAAGTAACATACCCTTATAGATCAAGACGACGAGAAAAGTGATGTCGTCGAAGGGTCTCACATCTTACAAAATCAAGTGCAGGCTACTGCCATCGGGCCATGGCAAGTGGGCTTCCATCCTTATTTATATTGCGGCCCAATATTTGATTCATCATTTTGGTCACCAATTTTGACCTTGTAATCTCATACAAATTTTCATCGCCGACTCATTTTCCAAAATATATCTATCACGGCCCAACATCTCTACTTTGAACATCATTTGGCCCCGACATTGGGTTGGGTATGGGCCCAATTTCCTACAATCTTCACATTTTTGCTCATGATCCAGCTTCAACCTTTACTAGATCTATATATCAGTTTCCTCCGGGTGTAAGTTCATGCAAAACAAAGTTGGAACATACCAAGAAGTTCCAATCAAAGTTGGAATTTCATGCTAGAACCAATTTTAGTACCCATGTCATCATGATTAATGTTAGTACCAATCATTTCTAGCAAAAACAAATTAATGAAATGCAACTTAACATTAATGTGTCTAGTTCTTTCATGAAATATTGAATTTTTTTACTCAAATGTATTTCATATTGACTATCACAGAAACTGTCCCCACATTGTTCAAAATGTAAGGTTCATGTAAAAATTCATATAACCACATAAATTCTTTAACAGAATCAGTCAAAGCAGTATACTAAGATACAATAGTAGATAAAGTAACAATATGTTGTAATTATGATTTTCAAGTAATGCAATTGTCACCTAATAGAAATTGATAACATGTTGTTGATTTTCTTGAGTTATAATCTCCTTCGAATCACAATCTACATAACCACTTAGGTTCAAGTTTTCACTATTTTTCTTATAAACTAGCCCTAAATCATAAGTACCTTTTAGGTATCTCAAAACCCATTTTAAAGTTGTCCAATATTTTAATTCATGATTAGACATTAATCTACTAAAAATGAAACCGAAAAAAGATAAACTCGGCCTAGTGCTAATTATGACATATATTAATGAACTTGACATATTTGTATAAAACATGTTTTCCATCTCTAATGTTTGTGAATGCAAACCTAAAGGTGTAGCTAATAATTTATATCTAAATCCAAACTCATCAAATACTTTTTTAATATAACTAGATTGATTCTATTTTAAAGTCCCTTTATTCGTGTACCGATCAATTTTCATATCTGATATCTTTTTGGCCTCTCCTAAGGCTTTCATTTTAAATTCAGATTTCAGTTTAGCCTTTAAACTATTAATGCCATCCATAGATTTGCTTATGACTAACATGTCATTAACATATAAGAGCAAATAAACAACACAATCACATTTTGACAAGAAAAAAGCAAGTATCATATTGACTTTTAATAAAAACACAGACTAGTAATAAATGAATGCAAATCTCTTGCACCATTGCCCAAGGGCTTGTTTTAATCCATATAAATATTTTATTAGCGAACACATAATCAGGATTTATTTTATCTACGTAACCTAATTGTTGATCCATTAATATATATTCATCTAAGTCATCATACAAGAAAGAGTCTTAACATCAAATTGGTCACATTCTGAATCATACGAAGCAAAAAGAGCAAGTAATATTATAAGTCTTGAATTTAACTACAAAAGTTATTTTTAGTTTAACCCTGTCTGTTGGTTTTAGACGGGGTTACGCGTTAAAGATAAAATGACTACTAATGAGCTGTAATGTTCATACATTGCTACCCTAACGTTTACGAAAGAAATGAAAACACATTTAAGTACGACAAATACAAACCAATGAATTAATCACACTAAAAATAAGGTTTGTAAGTGTTGCCATGAGGATAATGTGACTGAGCCTGATTTCAAGATTGCAACTTTCGCACACAGCCTGACTTGTTGTGACCTGCAAAGAAACAACAATATATAATGGGCAAATAACCTATTTTGCAGCCATTTAGCATGTCTATGTATTGCAGAATTTGCGTTAGTGAGCCAAACTCCTGGTTCTTGTCTAGACAAATTCGGCCTGGAGCTCTATGGCTGTGATATCTTCATTTTCTCAGACAGACGACTATAGTGAATGGTTAGCAACCCGGAGAGCACTGACATGACCATTCCAGTCCGTGTGAATTTAACTACAGAAGTAAAAATCTCATTAAAAACAGTCCTCTGTCTTTGACTATACCATTTAGATACTAATCTAACCTTATATCTTATGCTTTCAAAATGTGAATTACATTCTTTAATTTATAAATCCACTTGCACCGAATAATCTTCCTAACCTTAGGTTTAGGGAAAAAAATTCAGGTTTTATTTTATTTAAAGATTATTTCATCATTCACTGCATATATACATTTTTCAAATTCATTACACCTATTGCATCCGAATAATATTCACGCTCATAGAAACTTAATTGTTGTCCTATAAAACAAATACATAATAAACTATTTTAACTGGCAATTAAACTAGATATGGAAAAGACCTTTGATAGGATATTCTAGGTATTTGTCATAAATGTCTTATGGAAATTTGGATTTGCTGAAACTTTTATAGACATGATCTGGCGTAGTATTTCTTCTCCTTGGTTTTCTGTATTAATCAATGGCCAGGTTTTCGGTTTCTTTTAGTCTTCAAGGGGCTTAAGATAAGGAGATCCCATCTCTCCGAGTCTATTTATTATCTCTGCTGAAGCGCTCTCTAGAAATCTCAACTCATTGGCTCAAATGGAACCAGAGACAGCTTACAGAGTCCCTTCTAATTCCCAAAAGATATCACACATGGCTTTTGCTGACGATATCATACTATTCACAAATGGAACCAAAAGATCTCTAGAGGCCACTAAGAAAGTTTTATCAGATTATGAACAAGCCTCGGGCCAAAGAATTAACCTTCAGGGAAGCTGTTTCTACACTCTGAAGAAGCTACATAAAGGCAAATTCAGCGAATAAAAGCAAGCACAGGCATGGACAGAGGCACACTCCCAACAAAATACCTAGGCATACCGCTATATGTGGGAAGTAAGAGATCAGAAATATTCTCAGAACTGATAACCAAGATCCAAGACAGGATAGGTCATTGGGCAGCGTGCTATTTATCTCAGGAGGGCAGGCTGCAACTTATTAAGTCCGTCTTGCAAAGCATCGCAGTTCACACATTCATGTCATTGCAGCCAAGCAAATATGTTCTGGAAAAAATCGAGCAACTACTAGCTGACTTTTTCTGGGTTTGGAACGACAATAAAAGGAAACTTCGTTGGACTTCTTGGAAGAGAATCTGTTTGCCTATAAAAGAGGGAGGATTGGGTATTAGAAGACTCCAAGACGCAGTTCATGCTTTTACAGTTAAGCTGTGGTAGAATCTACGTTCAAATAAGTCGCTATGGGCAAGGTTTATGAACAACAAATATCGGATCGATCATAATGCTCTCCAAACTCCTTTCAAGCCGCAGGATTCACATACATAGAGGAGAATCAAAAAACTGCATGCTGTAATCAATGATCAAATTCGATGGAAAATAGGAACAGGTGACATAAGCTTAATATGGGATGAATGGTTGGAGGAAGGGATCTTGGGTACAAGATACACTATCACAGATGCAAACAGCAAAGTGAGAGATCTACTTCTGGATTGAAACGGACATCTCGAAGAAATCCAAAGAGTATTCCCTCAGGAACCGCAGATAGTGGATCAGATTCTGCACACGAAAATATATCCAGGAAAATGACATTCCTGCTTGGAAACTTGTTGCTAATGGTGAGTTTTCCAGGGCAGAAGCTAAGGTATATACCAAACCAAACCAAACATACTGAGTAAATTCCGCCTTAGGCAGGGTCTGGGGAGGGTAAGATGTATGCAATCATACCCTCACCCCTCAAAAGGATGGGGAGACTGTTTTCGTAGAGACCCTCAGCTCAAAAAAAACACATAATCATAATACTAGTAATAATAGTATTAATCATAGTAATAATTGTAATAATCCTAATAATAGTGGTAATAATAGTAATTATTATAACAATAAGAGAAGGAATAAGTGAATATATCAAAAATAAACTTCTTACCTCAGTCATACACTATATATATCCGAAATAAAATAAAT
>JAOYMZ010022951.1:0-17986 GCA_025802335.1 Pinguicula primuliflora | reverse complement strand
AATGGTGGGCTATGTTGATGGAGCATATTGTGTACGTGTGTCAACAAAGAGGTGATGAGTGGGCTCTGAATGAACAACCAATTACTGGACATAATTGCAGCAACGACTGATATCAACCTCCTCAATGTAGAAATATTTAGGCTGATATCGTTTATGTTCTTACACGTTTTTTTTGTGTGTAATAATTTAAAAACGATCTTTTTTGGACCTTCAAGTAACACATCGTTTGTCGAAACGAAGAATTGGTCATTTTACATTTGTTAGTATATTCATTCATTTTTCTTCTTACACCCCGTGGCGGGAGGCGACGGGCAATACTCTAGTTATTAGTAAGTTTTTGAATATTTAACAATAAATACACATAAAATTAATAATAATAAATTTAAAAGAACAGTAAAATTGACAATAATACATCTACCGATCACAAATCCATCGGTAGCGGAACCTCTATCAACTTGTGGTCGGTAGTCGGTCGGTCACGATACCGCCAAACTATTTTGACTTACCTATTTTTGACTCCCCTCTTTAAAAGTAGGAGTTTTCAGCGGATGTCATATTATAAAATTATGAATAATACTATTTGTATCCTCACTTTTGATCCTATTTATAAATCCATGATATGGCAAGCCTCACAACCACACATTAAAAAACGATTATGATTATGTGTGTGGTTGTTATACATATAGTATTACTCTAAAATTATATACTTATCCACAAAAATATTACAAAATTATACTTTGCCCAAAATCACAGCACCCAAGTACGCAAAAATTTGAACTTACCAAAAAAAAAAAGTCCGCAAAACTTTGACCGCAAAAGATTAAAATAAAACAAGAAGGAACTTGGCAATGGCGGCGAATCCCTAGATTGAGGGTCGACGGAGGAGGTGGATATAGACATGATCACTGTTACTAGGAGAAATGTCTAAAGCTTGGTATCTCAGCAATTTTATCCCGTCCGCTTGCTCACCGGTCACTCGAAAACAGCCACTTCAGTCGCCGGCAACACCAGCCCAGACCCACAGGCTCTGAACCTACTCGTCCCGCAAGAGCACGGGGAGACGTTTAAAAGTATAGGTTAAGTTGAACAATCAGATTTGTCGTTGTTGCTGCCGAAGTCGACGTGGATTCATCGTTTTCGTACCGTCATTAGGGGGTGACGACAAAATCACCCTCCTCAGATGTGGAATTGTTGGTTTAGCTTGATTGAAGTTATACGCGGGTTTATATAATAGTACTCATCAACCTCAATCCCGACTCTTAATGTGCACAAAACTGTTGCGCGCATAGCTTCACAAAAATATTCTGAGATGGCGAAAGCTAAGAAGGCAAAGAATGAAGAACAGAGAGTTGGGGAAAATAGTAATTCAGAAGCAGTTGTCAAGCATCAGAAGCTATGTCTCGCCATTGATATGGACAACCGGCGAATTTATGGGTACATCTCTGTACGCTGCTACTTTAACTTGATTTCTTATTTCGAACTTTGAAGGAAACAAAATCAAAAACAACACTTTAAAGGAATCGGCTGTAGGAATATGCACGAGTTGTTCCAATTTGAGTTTCCCCCTCTTCATTTCTGACTATCGTCCTGTATGGTGTGTAGAAAAATTTGTAACTTTTTTCTACTTAGTTGACCAGGAACATCAAGAGTTCAGTTCTGATTGCTTTTTTTTGTTTATCTCTTAGCAGTTCAATTTGAGCTTGACAGTAGAATGACTGCTTTGCTTCATTTGTTATTCTACGGGTTCTTCAACCATAATTTGCTAGATAATTTTTTAGCCCAAATTTTATAACTTAAGAATATGGTTATGGACTTCAGTATGAGCTTCTGCTTTTGTTTCTGCTTCTCCATTACTAGGTATACAGAAATGAGGATAGTTGTACCTGATAATGGCATTGTGGGTTTGCATGCGGATAACCTGGCAATTGAGAAGGTTACTGTTGAGGGAGAGCCAGCAGAATTTGAGGTGTTCCCACATTATCAGCCTCTGGATCCCAGGGATAGATGGTCTGTGGTTTCGTCAACCTCATCTGCTGCTGATGCTTCCGGATCGGTGTATTTGTCATCACTCGAGACCGAATTGCTTCCGAATTTGCTGATAATGTGCAGCAAGACCCCTAACATGGATAATCAACCAGAAGAATCAATACAAACAGACAAAGAGGTGCAGCCGACAACCGATGCTTGCAGGTTATAACATGGTTATTTTTCAGTTGCTGTCCAGCTTATCTTGTACGTTCTGCATATACTTTGTGAATAGTGTGTGCTGTAATTTGTCTATTCTTGTGTAAAGATAAGCGAGCATGTGAGGCATATTACAGTTCATAAATACTCACACGGAATATACATGTAAAGTTTCTGCGAGATGGTTTATCGTGTTACTGATGTAATGATTTTTTATATTGTTGGTTGTCTAATTTAGACAAACAGATTCAAATTATAAAAAAATAAATGCCAGACAGGTTCAGCCATATCACAGACCTTGTTTCAGTTTCATATAACTGTCTATTATGAATGTAAAGCATCAAATTAGTTTACATTCTGTTCTATGTTCATCTTAAGATGCAGTCATATGAATTTTGTATGCATGTTGCTTCTTATAGACCCACGCAGGATGTGAAAAATGTTAGAATTGACTATTGGGTGGAGAAGGCTGAAACAGGGATCCACTTTAATAATGATGTCTTGCATACGGATAATCAGTTGAGGCGTGCACGCTGCTGGTTCCCTTGTATGGATGACAATTCACAATGTTGTTGGTATGTAAAGTTCACCATCTCAAGCATTTCCTTGACTATTTATTGCTTTTCTCATGAGGGTCATCTTGTTCAGCTACGACATGGAATATACAGTAGCCCGTAATCTTGTTGCTGTTAGCTCTGGAACCTTACTTCATCAGGTGCGTTGCTGGTTTTCTTTCTTTAATGACAACTTCTCTGCAGCTAAAATTGCCTTTTGATTTCGCCCATCAAATCTTTGAATGTTAAATGTAGTGTTGATTAAATCCTACATATTTAATGTTTTCTGGTTCTTTTCTAATTTTTCAGCATGCTCCTAAAACGTAAAATTATCATTTTCAGTAGTTCTAAAATGCAGCCTCAAATGCCTTGGCGCCTGCCAAGAAGCATTCAATGGGATTATACTTAAATTAAAACCAATTTTACCAATTATCTAACCCCTAAACACATTTAAATAATAAGAACACTGGAATTCAAACACCTTAAACCTTCAACAATCGTTCCTGCAATTTGGAGAGGTAAGTCTTGTTTCTTTTCTTGTAAGAAATCTCGTTTCTGGGATAAATTTGAAATCGTTTAGTTGTTTCTGAGACGGGCGAAATCTAAAATTTGCTATTTTTTAATATAATCAAAAAATATTTCTGGCATGCCGAGGCGGCCTTGGCACTCGGTGCCCCCTCACCCCTTCACGGCCATGCGGCCACTGAGTGCCATTTAGAACTCTGATCATTTTTATTTTATTTTTCCTATTACGAACTGAGTTTGGCTAATGCATGAGACATCTTTAACTACTCATTTTTCATTGATCCCGTCAACTTCTTTTCAGTATTTCTGAAAATTTAAATTATTTATAGATGGAATTGATCATGTGTGTCTGTAGATTTGTGCAGCAATTGTTGATGTGAGTAGAAGCATTGTTTTTTGATGATAGAGGTCATATGGTCTACAAAATTGGTTTCTTGATGGCATAGTGATTCTTCATTTTTTCTTGATTAGCTATACCTCATTATACCGTATTCTTTATATTGCTGATACAGAGCCTTCTTATGCTTTTAATTGTTACTGTTAATATCCTCTTACAGATTTTGACGAATGAGGATCCTCCGAGGAAGACATATGTTTACAAACTAGATATTCCTGTTGCTGCTCACTTGATATCGTTGGCAGTTGCCCCATTTGAAATTCTTGCTGATCAACATGTTAGTCTGCACTCACATTTCTGTCTACCCTCGAACTTGTCAAAGCTGCAGAACACGGTGGCATTTTTCCAAAATGCTTTCAGGTATTTATTAAAATTGGTGACCTCTTTCTATTATTTAGATTATTTTGCCATTGTACTGTCAGTCTTGGAATTTCATTCTTAACTAAGATTTTTTTTTTGGAATCAGCATTGCCATTCTACCTGATTATGTTTATGAGATTCATTCACATTACATTGGACAATTATTTACTTCTTTACAGTTACTATGAGGATTACCTCTCTGCACCATTTCCATTAGGAACGTACAAGCAAGTCTTTATCTTTCCTGAGATGGCAGTTTCCTCATTGAGTTCAGGAGCTTCTATAAGCATCTTCAGTTCTCATTTGTTGTTCGATGAGAAGCTTCTGGATCAGGTATTGTTTTATACTACAGCAGGTGATCGGGTTGGTCAAGATGAAAAATTACATGGATTGAGTTCAGATTGAACCAAACTAAATCGATTTTGTTGTTGATAAAATACTAAGGGTTTGAACCATATACCTAGATGACTCATACATCCCAACAACTTATAGGTCAATGATCACCTAATAATCCTAATCTGTATATGCTTACGAGGACAAATGCTTAAGAAAATAGATACTGTTTTGAAGAAGAATGTTGTTGCATCAATTTATTATCGCGCCATTTACTAAACAGAATTATGCATCATTGGGATTGGAGCACACTTATTCCCTGGTAGGATTGGAGCACACTTCCCTGATAGGATTGGAGCACACTTCACTATTTACTACACTTGTGGTGTTTAAATTCTAAGTTAATTTTAATTCTTGTGATGGGATTGCTAGTAAACGGCCCGTTGTAGGTTTGGATTGTTGATAAAATAAGAAAAGGAAGGAAAAAATGATTAAGCTAAATATTAAAATGACATTACAAATTTGAGAAAAATAAAAGATTCAGTTCTCGGGAGATGAAGCCAAACAGAAAGATGGATTGAATTCACTTAAGAATTAGAATTCAACCACTTGAAAATCTTAGCCTTCATTTCTCATCAAGCTAGCTTTTCTTGTTATCTGTTTTCTAATGCTGCCTCAATGGACAGACTATTGAAGCAAGGATAAAACTTGCTTGTGCACTGGCAAGGCAGTGGTTTGGGGTATTTATTATACCAGAAGATCCAACAGATGGTAATAATTCTTTTTTATTTTGACATCAACAAGTTAAAAATCTTGATCTGATATGGCTGCTGATCTCACTGTTAGAGTGGTTGCTGGATGGTCTTGCTGAGTTTCTGACTGATTCTTTTATTAAGAGGTTCCTTGGACATAATGAAGCACGCTATAGACGATACAAGGTTACAATTATCCTTATAGTTCGAAATAGTTACAATATTTCCCCCATGTACAATGTATTTTACATGACATAAATATTCTAATGAAAAGGAATTATTCTGCAGTTCATGTGGCATATCCGGAATGTTTTTAAATATTTGAGGTGAACTGATTTTAAACATATGATTTAATGAAATTTTATTTACCATATAAATTAGTAAAAAGATAGAAGATTGGAAAAACAATCGACGTTTTAAGAGGAAATTTGGGGAAAATTACCCCTAATTTTTGAGAGATCAAAATGGTTCTATCATTGTTTGCTGTAGCCTGTAGTATTTGGCACACCATATTACTTTGGATTATGAATAATTTGGAGAAACAATGTGCAAATTTTATGTTTGCTTTAAATTTTTGTAGTCATTATTTGACAACTGACTTGAACTGAGGATAGATGCGTGCCTACAATATTAGGTATTGACATGTTATACGGTTTGAAGATTCCCAACTCTTGCATCTTTCAACTATGCGTAATTCTGAAAAGGAAGTTTCCACAATTAAAATTTGGTGATGTAAATGTGTCTCATCTTCCTGATTTTTTTCCAGGCTAACCATGCTGTTTGCCAAGCTGATGATAGCGGTGCAACTGCTCTGAGTTCTACTCTTGCAACTAAGGATTTGTACGGAACCCAGTCTATTGGTTTTTATGGAAAGATAAGATCACGAAAATCTGTAAGTTGCATATTTTATGATAATCTATATTTCGAGCATTGGACTAAACACTTACGAATTTGTAGGTTGCCATCCTCCAAATGCTAGAAAAACAGATGGGTCCTGAGTCCTTTCGTAAAGTAAGAATCAAACTTTTTCCCAGCTTCTGCAAATAGTTTATAACTAATGCTTCTGTGCTCCTTTTGGGGCATGCTTCATGCAATCTTGTTCGGGTTATGTATTACTTCAGCTCCCATACCTAGTCACTCAAAGATTTTGATTTCTAATATATGGATTTTTGTTTAACTGTGCCACTAACGCAAGTTTGTCAAATAATTGTCATTTGAACTATTTGTTTGCAAGTAAGTGGCTCGTAGGCATTCTGTTATATTATTTTGGGAGTTCCTATCCCCTTTGTTTAAGCTATAATATATTTTTCATGTTTGCATGGCTTTATGATGATTAATAACTTCTTTGGCCCGCAGATCCTACAAAACGTTGTGTTGAGGGCTAGAGATGGTTCCCTTTATTCGAGATCTCTGAGCACGAAAGAGGTAAATCATAAAGATTCCTACTTATTCGAATGTCCTGAATCAGGTTTTCTGCCTTCTGGTTGATCTTACAGAGGGAAGCTGGTCATGGATGGGCGATATTATTGTTTTGAGTATTCCCTCCTGAGTCTTGATACCTTAGTTAAAAACAGAAAGGTGTTTAGACATGTTTATCTATCATCTTAACCAAACATCTGGCATCGATGTTTAACGAATCTAAAAACCTATTTCTCTCACTCTCTATACATTTGTTCTTTCTGATTAAATCAATTTCAAATGGTATTTTGTTACAGCCAATGAATAGTTTGGCCTATTCTTTGGGTGGATTAATATTCGTTTGACCCTAGTTATTAATATTATTATCTTTTTCTTTCTTGTGGTTGATGGCTGCAGTTCCGACATTATGCAAACAAAATTGGAAATCTGGAGCGCCCATTTCTTAAAGAATTTTTCCCTCGATGGGTTGGATCTTGTGGCTGTCCAGTGCTTAAGTATGACTCTTGTCGAATACTTTCTAGTTGGATTGTGTTTTTGAATTACTTAGTATTCGTTTTGAATGCTTTTTGGTTCCTCAAGGATGGGATTCTCCTATAACAAACGAAAAAATATGGTAGAATTAGCAGTACTTCGAGGATGTACATCCAAACCAGATTCATGGGCCAGTCTTGGTAATAAAATTCTTGATTCTGAAATTCGGGAAGGCATTGTTGGGTGGCCTGGAATGATGAGTATAAGAGTCCACGAGCTTGATGGCATGTATGATCACCCAATTTTGCCAATGTCTGGTGAACAGTGTCTATTACTGGAAATTCAGTGTCATTCAAAACTCGCGGCAAAGCGCTTCCAGAAATCCAAAAAGAGTACAAGGACTGATGGTTCGGATGACAATGGTGATGCCGTGGCATTGAAGTATGCATTCTTATACATTATTCTGTTCTGGCCATTTCTTAAACTTGATATGATGTTTCTTTTGTGTCACCTATTCATGACATTGTATCTTTATGGGCAACTGTAGTTCTGATTCCCCATTGCTGTGGCTCCGTGCGGATCCAGAAATAGAGTATCTTGCTGATGTTCATTTTAACCAGCCTATGCAGATGTGGGTGAGTGTTGGCCTCAAAGTTATTATCTAGGAAATACTACGAAAGTTGTATCACTATTTTCGAAGTAAATAAAAGCAGGTAATATATAAGTCAATCTAGAATGAATTTATGTTAAATCCTGCAAGATCGAAACCTAAGTAACTATCGCAGCCTCTTCATTTTATAATGGATTATAAGGCCAACTTAAACAGCTGTTTTTTCTTCTGCCCTTGTTTTGCAGATAAACCAGTTAGAGAAGGATAAGGATGTTGTAGCTCAGACACAAGCTATAGCTGTGCTCAAGGCATTTCAACAACTTCCATCTTCTGTTATCAATGATCTGAATAATTTCCTGACCGACTCCAAGGTTGTTCCTAACCTTGTCATGATCTAAGATATTTGCCTTTTCTTCTGTATATGAGTATGTCTCTTATCCACTTAACTTGGCGTCTTTACCCATGTGGGTCAGGCTTTCTGGAGAGTCCGTATACAGGCTGCATATGCATTGGCTACTACCCCCTGTGAGGTAAATTCAAATGCCTTGCATCACTCATAAAATTTATGGTTTTTATTAGAGAAATGAGACCAGTCATTACTCATTTTGCTCTCCAATTTTGAACCAGGACCCTGATAAGGGAGGCTTGCGCTATCTGATTGACTTCTATAAGAGCAAACGTTTCGATCCTAACATTGATCTCCCCAGGTAAAAGAGTATGTTTGATCAGGAATTCAAGATTGATATGGAGTCACAGAATATTGATTAACTGTTTTTCATTTAGGCCAAATGACTTCAATGATGTCCAAGAGTACTTTGTACTTAAGGTAATGCATTGAGGTAGGATGTGCTAAATAGAAGCAATAGCCTCTGCATCTAGTAATTTCTTCTCATTGGCCTTGCTGTTGCTTCTTACGCAATATATCATTATTTCCACTATCAAATAAATAAGATATATCTTCCAGCGATCCAGAATTCATAGCAAGGTAGCATCTTCATGTTACAGGTTGTTTCAGCAATCTTCTATCAGTGGCAGATCCAGACGGAATATACCAGACACATTAAAATGATTTTAAGAACAAATAATAAACTAAAAAAACTTAAAATTAATTAAGTCAGCCCCTGACCAGACACTATGTTTTATATCTTTAATACTCATGTGCTCAATTGACTGGATCTTTGTGTAAGCTGGAGGTAATGGATCATATGTGCATAGGGTCAGCTTCATTAAAAGATAACATTGCGCCAAAACAAGCCTATTTTGAATATAGGTCGTTGGTTGGTTAAGTTTTACTTACACTGAATTGTTTTGCATTTTTGTTTGTAAATGATGCATATCCACCTTCGGGCTGTTAGAATTTATGTTTTCTGATGTCTATTTAAGTTTCGGCAAGGTTGTCTCTCCAAGAAAAACCACAATATTTTTTTGAGCTTGAGGTGGCGATAAAGCAGTCACATCCTTGTCAGTATCAGTAGCATGTGTCTAATTTTCTAAGATTCCATCGATGTTCCACATGGATCTATGTGCTTCCACTAAAGTGAATCATTCTCTACTACAGCCCTATTTGTTTTGGTGTTCTTGTGTGCATGTGTTATCTTGTTAAATGCTAGACCTGCGATATTTTACTAAAAAATTAAGTTGACTCGTCTTATATGTTTAAACTGGTACTTCCTCCGTCTCTTTTTGTTAACTATCCATTTTTCAGAATAGTTATCATTTCTAACTGCAACAGCTTATTGAATGATTAAACAGTACCCTATGCCTTTTTAACTTTGAATTATTTGGAGAACATGCTATCCAGTTACTTTTCAAGCGGGTTGAACTTCTGTTATATCAATATTGTGGCCTTTTGAAGCTGGTCTGTTTTTCATTTTCAGGAAATCCCGCTTGCCATTGCCATGGTTAGGACTTCTGACAATAAAAGCCCTAGAGAAGCTGTTGAGTTTATTTTGCAGCTCTTGACGGTATAATTTCCTTATATATTATAGATATCCATTGTCAAAGGGAGACGTCTAAACAGTATCTCCATGGCTGGATAATTGAAAAATGTAGCCCAGCTTCTAGAGTTGATGAATTGACAATATATTGTACTTTAGAAGATTTATCTTTTGCTCTTGTTACTTGCAGTACAATGACAACAGTGGAAATCCATACTCTGATGTTTTCTGGGTATCTACACTCGTCCAGTCTGTGGGTGAACTTGAATTTAGAGAGCAGGTATATGATATGTTTCATTCTGACAAAGTTGTTGCTAGTTAAAGATCATATGTGATCCTTTCCTTGTTTATTATTATTATTATTATTTATCTGAAATCTGAGATATTTATACCTCTCAGATGCTTTAAAATATTTTCCCTCTTATGGAAGAATGGATCATTTGTGCTGATAACATCTTTGATACTATTGTCTAACACTATTGGTTGGTACTTCGAATCTTGAGATTTACCAGTTAAATAAATCTATGGGTTGGTTGTTGAAGGTATTTTGTAAGCACTTCCATGTTCCAATTATGAATCCATTGTTAATATATTTTTTTGTTTCCGAAACCTTAATTTTTTATTTGCACACCCAGAAGCATGACTGTGAAATCTCTCCAGTATACCCATAATCTCTTCAAATATACTCTTTACCCTAAAATACTTACGCATTTGAACTAGTAAAGGATATTGTGTTCATCCTCCTAGCTCCCGGAAGGATGGCTCCTGATTCATTGGTAATTTTGACTAATTGCATATTTGCTTAGGTATTTTCAACTGGTGTTGATTTCTAACCAGGAAGCCTTCAGAAATAATTGCATATCGTTGAGTGATCACCATCTTTGCTCGAACAATTGCTAGCCATGTCAAGGACCTATAACAAAGAATGATGGTCATATTTGGTCCTTAATTTGTTCTTTGAATAACCATTTTCTTATCCTAAAAGACCGAAAAGAAAGTGTATCCCTTTCTGGTTTACTCATATATGTGGCCAGAAAATGGACTTCGAAGTCTTATCTTTTCATCGTACAAAAATCCCCAGTTATCCTGCTAATTTTACGGATATTTCTGCTTTAAACCATGATCTTTGCTATTGATTTAATGTTTAGGATGTTTTACTCGATGTAAATAAAAAAAATAAAAATGTGTAGTTTTGTAATTTTTGTCATCCTATTATATTTCAATATAGGGAAAGTAGGTAAGCTAATTTTGTTCCGGGCAATCACTTTATGTAGATGCATGAAGCAGTTATTCAGTGATTTAGAATGACTTTTTGCTATTTGGTCATCTTGCGGCAGGGTATCGTCTACTTGACTCCTCTTTTGAAGCGACTTGATCGTCTTTTGCAATTTGACAGGTTTCATTATTTTTTTTATTTTTTATTTTATTTTGGGTAGGTTTCACATTGATGTTTGGTGAACGAAATACAGAAATTCATGTGTAACACTGTATTTGAATCGTGAATGATAGGTTGATGCCAAGCCACAATGGGATTCTAACAGTTAACTGCATTCAGTCGCTGTCTCAGATGGCACTCAAACTATCTGAATTCTTACCTCTTGTATGTTTTTTTCCTGCTCTTTGGTATGTTCCTAATTCGCCATTTCTAATATCATGCATCCCGACATGTCCAGGACAATGTTGCTGAACTTATTAATCCATATCGTGCATCAAAGATATGGCAAATACGAGTTGCCGCTAGCAGAGCCCTCCTTGAACTTGAATTTTATTGTAAAGGAACTGATGCAGCTCTGACTTTATTGATCAGATACCTTAAAGATGAGACCTCTCTGCGAGGTTCTGTCAAAGCTCTCTTATTATTGTTTCAGCTTTCATTATACACCGAGTTCAATGTTTGTCTAAAAAGTGTTCGTTTGTTGCTTCTAATGGTGGTTGTTGGTTTCGTTTGTTCTTTCTTCTTCGTGCCCATTCTGAATCTCTTCGTAAGCTTCTCTGCAGGGCAAACCAAAGTAGGCACCTGTGCTTTGCGCCTATGTCAGATGATTGATCAATCAGATAGCGACAATGTGAAGAACCACACACTTGTTGCCCTTTTGCACTTGCTTGAGAGTCCTCTGGCTTTTAACAACACTTATCTTCGCCACTGTATCTTCTGCATTTTGCAAGTCCTTGCACGAAGGTGCTTAACTTGCCTCTCACTTGATAACTGTCTTAGTCTCTATCGGTACCTCCAAACATTTATTTGCATGCCGATTAAATGCCCATCACGTGGTAAGATTTCCTTTAGACGTCATACTTGTTAAATAGGTTTCCGAAATTTCTTTATTTTGACCTTCCGCGCGTTCAGGGATCCAACACTCTTTGGAGTTCCGAGAGACGAAACTCTGAGGATGGCGCATATGAAGACTGGCAGGGAACTGAAAAGTATTTTTGCTGCTCTTATCAAGCAGCCCATGCATCCTGAACTTCCAGATAATCAATTGGATCCAGAATGCTATGCAGAAGCTAGTATGTTAGTAGAAAATCATGAACCACCTAATGCTGTTTCCTCTCTACCAAATGAGTCTCTTGTTCCCGTGACTCGACACATAGCAGATGCTCCTACTGGCGATTGTCCTGAACAGCGTAACACAGAGTTGGATCTTCCTGAGAATGGTATGATGATGCCTGAAGTGGAGATGCCTGCTGAAGGCCAGCAGTCAATGCAGAACTCATTAGGTAACAATATCACTGATGCTGAGGTGCTAAGAAAAGGTGACACATTGTTTACAGATCATCGGCAAATTGAACCGGTGCTTGATAATTCACATTTTAGTTTTGTCACAGCTGAAGTTATCAATGAGCCTGATAGAGTTTCAAGTGGTCGTGATTTGAAGAAGCCAAAGTTGAAGATAAGGGTCAGACAATCTGCTGTACTCAGTCGGCCAGAAGATCATGGTAGAACATCCAGCCGGCCTGAGGATATCCGGACCGATGCTGACCGAGGAGCAAGCAGCTCTGTTTCTGTTGAACAGAGAAACTTCGCTGAGACCGTCAGCACAAGCCATCAGAACTTTGAGGATGCCAATTCATGCCAAGATGTTGGCTCTAGAGTAACAGCCAGCATAGGCAGTGCTCGGCCCGTAAGTTGTGAAGACCTTGTGAAAGAACTTCAGTGCACTGCAGACTCGAGCAAAGTTTTTGTACCACTTCCTTCGGATGATGTCCACACCCCAAGATTTGATAAGGAGTGTCAAACGAGTGAACATGATTTAGCTAGAGATGATACCGGTGTCACTGATAAAGAGAAGGGAAAGAAGAAACACACGGAGAAGAAGCGAAAAAAGAGTCATTCCCATGATGATCTCGACCGGAAGGAACTGAAGAGGCAAAAGAAGGAAAAGAAGGAAAAAAAGCGGAAGGAAAAGGAAATGGCTAAACTCTTAGCTGAGACCCCAGAAGCTAAATTTGGATTTGAAGCTTCAAGCCAAGAAAAAAGATCAGCTGCTGTTAATTTGGAAGTTAAACCGGCTCTATTCATGCCGGGAGGTAAAACAAACCCGAATGAAACTAGACCAGCTTTGGTTACTGGGCAAGGAGCTGCCTTTTCTGCAATGGAATCTGGGGTTAATATAAGCAGGATGCATATCAAACCGATTGATGTGGATGTGGATGTCGATGTAGGTGCAACTGGGAAAACAACCGATGGGAAAATGAATCCAACACCGAGTGCCCCACCATCTCACAAAATCAAAATCAAGTTCAAGAATCGATCAATCGGAGAACAGTGACATTGCATGAAATATAAAATTAGGTACGGAATTATTTTGTTGAGGAAATGTAAGATATAGCAAAAGGATTTTGTTCATAGCGCAAGGGCGGACCTATATTGTGGGCGCCCTGGCCCGATTTTAGGTCCCCCCAAAAAAATTCAGCCCAGCCTTCCCGCAGCCCACACCAGGCCAGTAGGTCTTGATTTTTTTTCAGGCCAGTAGGTCCAGTCCAGTTGAGCAAGAGCAAAGCTTGGGTCTTGGGAGTCGGGACTGAGTTGTTTTCCCACTTGGACATGGAGATGAAGTTTTTACCCAGGGAATTGCGATTTTGATTTGAACCAGTTCCCCAAGATCACGCTTCGAGGCTGTGGTTTGGTCGGCTGAAATCCCACCAAGGTTGGCAGGGAACATGCTCTCTGTTATGCACTTCGACGGTCACCCTTCTGTAACATGGCATTCTGTGCGTCTGGAAATGCTGGAATTTCTGAACCCGGCGGCGGCGATGCAACTTGTATTGCAGACCTTGACATCTCCAATAGCTTATCTTTCATTGCATTTTGACATAAGTGGGGAATTGGTTTGGTTGTAATAGGTCCAGAGGCTACTATTGTTGTCCGGTTTTGCAAATGATCTTACTGAGGCTGGGTTTCTTACATTTAGCCCTTCTTCGGAAGCTACTGCTTTGAAAGGTTCAAAAAACTTTATGAAACAGATGTGCAACAAATATGATACTGCTAAGGTGCATTGCTTTTTCCTCTTGCAGCGATGAGAATGTTTACCTTTTAACTATCTGCCTACATTCCTTGCTTTGTTGAATGCCTTGAATTTGGGAGTTTGTCATGAGAATCTATTCCAATTGGCATGTTATTCATGATATACCACAAGAAGTAATCAAGGATGGAGTTAGCTTTCCTTCATGTAGTTTTTTGGATTGAGTGAGGTGAGAACTTTCCTTCGTGTTGTTTTCTGATTAAGGAATATTATTGCTTCTTATTGGGTTGATTTATTGGAATGAAATGTTGTAATTTCACTCTCCACTATATAATTTCACTCTTCACTATATAATTTCACTCTTCACTATATTGATGATTTTGATATCCCATTAAAAGGTAAACAAATGCGATCTTGTGTTATAATATGGAACATTTATGCCTTGGCAGATCTATAAATAATAACGAAAAAACTTCATGTGCGGAATGTTAGGTACCTAATAAATGAGTTATGTATCGAATTCTAATTATGATAGTAAGATCTAAGTGTTGAATCACAATCTCAACGGTTATGATTAGAATTCAACGCATAACTCATTTATTCGGCACTAAATATTTGGCACCGTAGCAATTTGGTGCCGAGAATTCTATCTAGTTAATGTATTTGCAGTAGTTCCCGAAATGTTGAAGCACCCGATCTCTCAAAGTGGGAATATGTTCACATTCCCTTTTTGCAAAGAGGTTGAAATTTTTTTCAGCTGTGTTCTTATGCATAATTCTAATTTTGTGCAAAGCTTTTGTACCAAAATGTTTGCAATAAATAGATCCAGACAGTGTAGTTGTGGTCTCAAAAATGTTTCTCACTCTAGACCTAAACGCTCTCACCTTTCACTAGAGACGATTTCCAAAATTTAAAACCATCTTACCGGAGTACGGTCGCATCCTGCCTTCCTCATCACCGGAGGCAGGCCTACCTCACCGGCCGCTGGCCGGATTACATCTCTCACATCCAGAAATATACGTCGATGGTGAGATGTCCAAAATCAGGCCAATGGAAATATTGCTGATGCCGCAAGACTTAGATAACCTTGTTCTTAAATTTACAGAGGGCCACAGTGACACTGAAACTGACTGGGTCGATGTGGAAAACTGACGACGAAAAGGTGGGATTCGAACGGAGAGGTTGCCTGCTGCTGGGCTACTGCAGAAAACACTCCCAGACTTCACACAGAGGCTCCGTTCAAATGCTATTTCGTTTTTCATTTCAAATTTTCCACCAACATGGACTGGGAAAGAAATGTGGTCCTTCTTCAAGTCCCACGGGGATGTTCGCGACATCTACGCCCCGAACAGACTAACATCAACGGGAATCAAAATTGTAATCCAGAGGAGGTGTTTAATACTCTTAATGGTTGTCGCCTGGGAACCTGTCAGCTGTAATTCAGCAGGGCAAAAGAACCGAAAGAAGTGTACCTGCATAGAATTTCTCACTCCAGAGCTACTACCAAGAGATGGCCAGCAAATGAAGAAATGGAGATACCCACAGAAACGATGGACTACTTTCCTCAACCTAATGCACTATTGTGGTTAGAATCTTGTTTTGTGGGACTACCTGCACCCAAACTAGACCTGACTACAATGAACAACATACTAGATTAGCAAGGCTATAAAGAAAGTACCGTGGTAAGACTCTGAGGGAGGTAAAATCTTTGTAACGCCAGTGAAGAGATAAAATTAAGGCTGTTGAATGATAGTAAGACTAAGGAACTTTTATGTGTGATTAATCTTCATCCCTGGAAAGTTTGTTCGTCCAATTTGGCTCCGTATAAGTGGAACCCACTTCACTGTTGGTCTGAGCAATTCTTTAATTATGCTATCTCAAAAACTAGTGAGGTTCTTCAAGTGGATGAGAAAACATCAAGCAGAACAGACATGCAATATGGCAGGATTCAAGTGTTATCGATCTCCTCTGAGATCATACGGAAAAAGATAAGAATCTAAATAGGTGCTGAGCATTTTGATATTGGCATTGAAGAAGAAGCTGATAACTTCTTGTTGAATAAACCTGTGACAAAAAAATCTAGAAACTCGCAAGTCCTTGGCCTACAGAATGAAGAATGGCCAACTCTGGAGGTGAGAGATCAAAAGTAGACAACACAGCAGGTTAATCTTCAAAGCAACAATTAAGAGGTAGATACTAGATCTATTGTTATAAAGATGTGCAGCAGGGAAGGAAGCCAGCAAAGTATGCATCATGATGCTGTAGAGGCACCACTAAATGAGGATTTGCTCTCGGATGAAGTTGCAGAAAATTTGGAGTCCACGGTCAAACACATTTTGCACTCTATTCAGCCTCATCGTGGGGATCCAACTGCTATTTTATCTGCACCTGTAACAAACCAAGAGGAGCCACAAATTGAGGTTGCTGACACCGGGTTAGAAACTCCAAAAGAAACCGAGGATATGGAAAATGAGACGGTTTCAAATAATGAGTTAGTCTCATTGGAAGAAGGATCAGTGGAGGTGTACAAACGAGCGGATGAGGTGCATCAGACATAAGAGATCAGCAAAGAATCAAGGAAACCAGACGTGGAAGTGAATGAGAAAGATGAGATGGATGTTACTGCTTCATCCCTTTCATTTCGGTATTATAGTGGGAGAACATCTTTTCTGAAAAAATTAAATGAGGTGCAGCAGAGAACCTATCATATTGAAGGTGTTACCTCGATACTAGCAAGTAGACATCCGATATTGGGAAGTAGACTATACACAGCTGAAGATACACAAAAATTTGTCCAGTTGAAGCAGATACAAGATATGCAAGACTTTGGTAACATGAGTTCAGAGCCCAAGCTAAACACGCAGATTAGTTGTCCTGCTGATCAAAACCAAGTCAGTGATGAGGATTATGTGAATGCATCACCGGACCCCTTTGGGTTGCAACCGTTCCTTAATTTGACCCCCACGATGCTTGACTGTACAATCATGTGGGACTACTCTGTTGTATCAAATTCTTCAGGGTGTATGAAGGAGAAAACAGGAAGGAAACAGAAAAGGAATAAATCTGGAAATCAGCAGTCTGGACAAGCGCAACAGCTACAACTTAGGATAGGGATACAGCTCAGGCCGTACAAACCTGAGAATTAGCAAAGAAGCTGTGGGTGGTAGCCTCTTCTGATGCAGTAATGATTGCTCAACCCGGAGTTATGAAACAAAAAGCCAAAATACGATTTGAAGATATGCAAAAGGATGACTATCAGCTGCAGGCAGTGTTCGAGAAGTCAGCTGTTTCGGCCGACTAGACGTCGCCTGGGCACTCAAAACAGCCTTCCCAATCCGATTAGGCCCTGGGCGTGCTGTCTGGGCGCCCACGAACAGTGCGACGGTCGTCTAGGCCGCTCAGGCAGCCACCCAGACCGCTTGGACGCCCGGGGCAGCCGCCCAGCAATTAAATTTAAAAAACAACATTTTTTATAATTTAGTTTAAAATAATTAATCCAATTCATTGGAAATTTCCAACATGTTGGATTTCCAACGGACGTGTTGGAGAATTCCAACACGTCTGTTGGATTCCAATGGAAGTGTTGGTGATTTTCAACACGGCTTGGACATTTTCAATTTTTGATTTTTAAAAGAAAAAAATAATTATTTTTTCCGGCGGCGGGGCACTGCCTCCCCAGACCCTTCTTAGGGGCGGGATTTACTGGGTATGTTTGGTTTGGTTTGGTTTGGTTTGGGGCACTGCCTGGGCGCCCGTGCCCTGGGCGCTCCTGGGGCTGCCCAGAGCCCAGGGATCGACTACTGACTTCTCGAACCTTGACTGCAGGCTATGTAGCACGGACACGAACACGTGACACGACACGACACGGTACGACACGACACGACACGACAATTGTCAAAAAATTGACACGACACGTTAGGGACACGTGTAAAATATATAATTTAATATATTTATTATATAAACAATAAAATACTCATAAAC
>JAOYMZ010022941.1:0-17986 GCA_025802335.1 Pinguicula primuliflora | reverse complement strand
TATTCAGATAATGCCTTTGTCTTTTGACATTGAGGAATTGAGACCCGTGGCTTGAAAGCCACGGGCAATATCCTAGTTTATTATAATCTACAGACTATAATATTAGAAAACTAATTTAGTTTAGAGTATTAGTTTTAAATACATTATTAGTTATGAGGATTGACTAAAGTATTAATAAAATAATCAGATAATGAATGTAGGCATGATATTATGTGTCTAGCTAAGATTATAAGCTAGACACATAATGATTAAGCAAATAACAGAAGTCAATCGCCCTAGTTCATTAGTTCAATACTTATTAGATTTACATGGGTTTTAGTTCCGACTGATAGAGGGAATGAATGGCTTCACAATTCGTATGAATCATTACTTTTTGCAAGTCATACCGGTTATATTGTAGTGTACCCGACGACAGGCGTCAATCTAGATGCTTAAACCCTCCAATAGGCTGAACAATGTATTGAGGATATACTAAAGTGATGTGCGTCCCTAATGTCTCAAAAACATCATTGGATTTTACTGATAAACAACTCAAGCAAATAACAAATCCATGCATAAACCAGCAAGTGAAGAGAATCAATTCGCAAAATGCAACTAGATGCATTTAGTAGAGATACAATAGAATGTAGGGTCATCAGATTTTGCATTGTTAGCTCAACCGTTTATCTCACAAGGCTATATAGCATGTTTAGGTTAGGAGAATGGTTAGGAGAATAGGATCGCCCAGGATAAAAAGTTTAATTCTGACAAAACCCTCATATAAAGTTCCAAATGGGCTTATAGGTGCACTTGGACATAAATTATGGGAGATCATTAATGGATCAGAATCTATTAAGAATGATAGTGGACCGCTTAGTTTGTATAAATTTAAAAGTATGAAATTGGATTCATACTTTTGTTCCCGCCGTCTAATTGTATTAGGTATTTCAGTCTGTCGGATGAATGATGATGTGCAGTGTGAACTAGAACGACAATCACACGAATACCGGTTTTGAGTGCAATCGGCCGAATGCAGTGAATATCAGCAAGTTCGTTGGTATTACATGCTTCTATGATTTTGACTGATACTTTCATAATCTCGAATATGCTAATAAAGGAACTTAGCCTCTAGAATTGGGAAATTAGTGTCACATGAGGACCCAAATGCCATCAGTTATGAGAATTGATGGCATACCCACCTGTATACCAAAGAAAATCGAAGGCACCGCATATTGCATGAAATATCGGGGGTAGTCACTCTATTTGAACATAATTAAGTACACAAGTCAAAACTATGTTGTTTAGAAACCATTGGATTTACTGGTTATGATGTACTGTGGGAAAATACCATAAAAATAAACACCATACAGATACCTCAGCATTTCAATTAAGATGATGAATTACTTAATTGTACCATATATTTTCCCGGATCTTAATTGTCAACTTAATGTCTCTTTTTCATTTCAACAAACTTCATCTAACAATTACTAACGTATTTATATAACCATAACAATTATATTTGAACATAATTAAGTACACAAGCCAAAACTATGTTGTTTTGACTTGTGTGGAACTTAATTGTACAAATATTAATAGATATTGCTAACCAATGATAATTACTAATACCAATGTCCAGTAATCTTGGAATAAAATGTTATCAACTGATTATATGAACGAATCAAGTTTCTACGCGTTGAAGAAATTGGATCATATTTAAGAACAAAAATGTTAATATCAGAGCTTCCCTGGGAATTTATTGTAAAATAGTTTGTCAAAGATTTGAATTACCATTACCCCTACCCTAATTGACACTTGCCAATTAAAATTATGAATCAAATGTGAGATACTGGTTCGATGAACGAGTAATTCCGATGTAGGGCATAATCGCTCAAATGAGGTTGCAGATAAGTTGGTGGACTTGCGGCAAATAAGAGATTCCAAATTATGCATTGTCTGATTCAATGCATAATTTTGTAAATTTTCTTATTAAGAATGAAGAGGATAGACAAAAAATGATGGATACCCTAAGATATTTTCAAAAGTCAACTATACTCCCATTTGTTATTGATTGTCTATATATTTTCGCCCATACAGTTTGTTGTCTTTTATCAGTTTCTGGTGTCTGAGCAGCCAGTTTAGAATTATCGGGAGTGCATACTGAAATTGTTTGGGAGTTTATCCCTGCAGTGAGTTCTATCATAGCATTATTCTGTTGCAGATCAGGAACGGAGGGTTGCGTCCTGGAGTATGTAGGTGATGTACCAGCATAGAACATCTGCATTTCCTCCAGAAATGCCTCCAGACAGAGTTTGACAATTCGGTTTTCTTCCTCCTGGTGTGACCCCTCCGAGTCCAGGCCGAGTACTGCGAACTAAGGTGCTAGTGCAGGAATTTTAGGGGCGGCAAGGACATCATCCGTTGCTGGTTTAGCCCCTACTCTTTTGCCTCTGTTAGTGGCTGTTTCAGTGGTTGTTTTAGTGGCTGTTTCAGTGAGCGATGGCCCGATTCGCCGCCACACCTTAGTTGTTTCCTTGAGTTCTTCTTTGATGAGGGTTGTGAAGTTTGCTACCTCGGTTTCTATCAACATGTTCTTCGCTATCCATCCTGCAGAATTGGTAAAAATCTGCAACCTGTCATACCTCATTTCCTTCCTACTGCTAGTAAGGGGATCAATTTGGATCAGTTCTCCGAGGCGGTCAGCAATGGTGGAGAAGAGTTTGTTTTCCCAGAATTGGAGAGGAATACATTTGATGATCACCCAGGCACATCTAATAATTTCCATGGCCTAACGGTCTTGATTCGAATGTTCGCTAGAGTTTCAACATCCTGCAAGATTTTTAACTGTTGTTTTTTGTCAGAGGCCATTAGAAGCACCTCGCCACTCTCTATGTTCGAGGCCATAACATCAGAATAATCAGAGTCCTGCAATTTCTAATTCATTGTCTGTATATCCATATTTGAGGAGGGTGTACCTAACAAAGATGTGCTTAGTTAATATTTGAGGAGGGTATATCCATATTTGAGGAGGGTATATCCATATTTGAGGAGGGTCTATTAAAATTTCATTGGTCCTTTACAATGAAATTAATATTTCTTGCATATCCATGGAATTGGTCCTTTATACATGTATATCATATAAAGTTGTCAATTCCTACATGCTTTACATATTGTCCCTGTTTTTTTTACCCCAAAGATATGCATTTTATTAAAGAGTTGAAAGTTGCTGATACAATTTACAACATTTTTGCAAGCTGGATCCTATGAATCGAATCTACTAGCATTGTCTCCTTCTGGTATTCAGGTTTGGTTACAATCTCAGCTTGCTCTTGTTGCCTTCATGCTGGAGTTTACTCCCTGGTAAAGAGCCTGTGTAGTTAGTTCTAAAAATTCTGCTATATTCGGGCGCCTACACAGATGTTAAAATCCAAAGCCCCTTTGCTCCTTTTTGCTGGAAGTCCTGCTGACTACAGATTTGTAGCACTCAGTTCTGCTCAGTTTGGTCCCTAGGTGGGATGCAATACCCTTTATACCTAATCCTATGAGTTCGGACTAACACGGGTAACTCCCACCCGTCCGAAGCTATACTACGTGAAGAGGGTAAGACGTCCCGCCTCCTCAAAACCCCCACCGGCAAACCTCCGGGGTAAGAAGGAAATCCGGAGGAGGAAAAAGAGTACGGCACCCGTCTTGCCTCTTTTACAAGGTTGATGTGTGTGACTCCCACCCTGTGAGTGTCTATCTAGTGCCTAATCTTATACTTATATCTTGCTCTGCCACTGTTTTGATAGAGTCTGGTAGTGAGTCGTGCGAAAAAATAAAAGGGCTGTACCTAGCTCCACATTCTGCCAGCTTTTGGACGGTTTTGTTCTCTGTGCTATATAATTTGTGGCTACGATGAATTTGAGGACCCATTACAACTTTATAATGGGTATGAATTTAGATATAGTCCAATCTCTAAATACATATCCCAAATAAAGGATGAATATGATAACCCATACACCCAAATAAGCTGCAGGAGAGGAGTTGAGGAACACAGGAATGAAAGATGATATCACGAATGGACTCAATATTAAATCTACTAGGGAATTTAGGTGAGGAATCAATTATTGCTCATTAATTTATATCATTGGAGAGTCGTTTATATTACCGGTATAGTTGATCTTATATTACCTGTCTCTTGGCATTAATGTCTTTTATACATCACCTAATCTATACTATGCCATGGATCATGTGGCATATTATAATTACCTAATATCAAAGAAATGATTAAGTTAGGACTATTTAGGGTGAAATAGTTGATTCCTCACCTAAATTCCCTAGTAGATTTAATATTGAGTCCATTCGTGATATCATCTTTCATTCTTGTGTTCCTCAACTCCTCTCCTGCAGCTTATTTGGATTTAAAAAAATGAATTGGATGATTTTATTACAGGATGCAATATCCTTATAGGAGTTCAAAAATCGAGACACTATGATTTGCTGTGCTTCTTTGAGCGTTTTTCAGTACATATGTTGTTGATAGGTCTATATATGCAGGCCTACCCGCTGCTCAGTATACTAATATGGGAAAAATTAGTTGCAACATGATTTGGGACATGTTGCTGCACATGATGAGCTTTATACAACATTGGATAAACTTCTGTATTTCCAAAGAATGTTGGACCAAGATCAAAGCCACATGTCATAAACACCAAGAGAATAGGACCCACTTAATACCTTTTGTTTTTTTGTGAATAATTAGTCTGACCAAAGAAAGTCTTTTATTCTCATTTGCTAGAGCCTTGAATAGTCCTGTGTTTACCTAATCAAGTTCATTATGGATTAAAATATGCTAGTCGCTTATAGTCTGCATAGGACTATATACAGTAATAAATTTCCAGTTGATACGAAATGATCACTAGGAATATATGTGGTTAATCATTTCTGGCGCAGAGCATGTGAGCGTGGAGCGTGAGTGACTACGCTTTTGGAGTGAGACATTATGGCCTCACATGCTCCATGTTATCTCTACACGCTCCAACGGTAGCTTCGTTGAGCGCAAACCCATCACCAGTAGTACTTGTATAAACAAAGTTTTTGCGACTCCTAGACCTAGCCCTGTCTCTAATTTCCTTCCAACTTCCATGTCCTCGGTCAGGTGTCCTTGCCCCTCATGTCGTTATAGTGAGATTGAGAATGTATTGCTGACGGTAATTCCTCCATTACTCCCTTGCTCGTTTGCTGAAGTTGCCTCTTGTGAAGAACTTCAATGTTTGAGCATTGAAGTTAACTGTTATTGGCTCATAATACAAGAAGAATGTGAATCCACAGTAGTATATACGATCAATCCGCAGATGAACTCGTGTTGTAATCAATATAGGTCTGAGAATGGTCTTATCAATGGTATAAAACAAAACATTAGGAATAAAGGATTGTAAATGTTCCATTTACATTCTCGGACCCTCCAAATATATGCCCATTCAAACATATATTGTCGGAAAAGATATGTGCCACATTGCATGTAAAAAATTTAAATATGGTTCCCTTTCAACCCATATAAGAACAAGATATGTTCTTTGATGAAAGGTAAACATCTTGCAAAAATGTTTTTACGGACGAATGAGATAAGGTTTAGGTTACTAAATTAGATTCCGAGAATGTAAACGGAACATTTACAATCATTTATTTTTAATGTTTTGTTTTATACCATTGATAAGACCATTCATCTTATTTAATAAGATATATTAAACCCTAGGAATAATATATCTAAGTGATTTGAAATTAATCAACACAATAAACAGCCAGAAATGATCATAATTGGAGCAACAGTAATTTTCGTTATAAAATCACTTTCTTATGAGCAATTTGAATATGAAGATATTCTCTTTCTGATGATTGTGGAAGGATTCAACCTACTTTTAGACAAAGCTGTGAATGCAGGATTGTTTAGAGGGGCCCGGATTGGACAGGTTGTAATATCCCACCTACAATATGCGGATGATACATTGATATTGATAGAGGGGTCAACAGAAGGTGCTAAGGCCGTTAAAGGATTGCTACAAATCTTTGAGATGATATCCGGATTAGGAATAAATTTATTCAAGAGAACATTATATGGAATTAATGTATCTGCGGACAACCTTGTCGGATATGCCTCAATTCTGAGATGCCAGAGGGACTCACTACCATGTCATTACCTCGGTTTACCTTTGGGTGACAACCCTGGACGCATTAGTATGTGGGAAGGTCTGATACAACAGATAGAAGGGAAGTTAAAATCATGGGAGAATAAATTCTTAAACTTCGCAGGTAAATTTTCTCTTATCAAATCAGTTTTAACGAATCTAACAATCTATTTCATGTCTTTGTTCCAGGCCCCAGTTAAGGTCATAAAGCGCGTAACTGCTCTGATAACTAAGTTCCTGTGGAAAGCAAAAGATTCAGACACTCAACCGATTCACTGGACAAGTTGGCAGCATCTTTGTCTGGAAAAGCAGAATGGAGGTCTTGGTTTGAAAAACCTGCAAGCAATGAATCAGGCTCTTCTAGGCAAATGGTTATGGCGTTTCAAAAACGATGAAGAAAGCCTATGGAGGGAGGTAATCGTGGCCAAATACTTCGAAGAAGCAGATATAATGACAGAATTTCAGTTGCTGTCCTTACCAGATCACACTTCAAAAACATGGAAAGACATATGGCATTCTGCAGCCACTGAATCATGGTTCAACAGCAATATCCAGTTAAAGATTCAGACAGGAAGTTCAGCCTTATTGTGGACAACCGAAGTTGCATTTGCAGTATTGTTCAGTGATCTATACCATTTGTCAATTGATAAGGATGCCACAATTCGAGAATGGACACAAAGACAAGCATAATTCATAGCTCAGGTTCGGATAATTCGCAATATAGACGACCGCTTAGAGATTGGGAATTGGAGCATGAACAAATACTACAATTTCTAAGCTCTCGAGTAGCCCTATTTGAATAAGGTTCAGACCATGGGCTCTGGCAGGCTGGGGCATCCACAAAGTTCTCTGTCTCATCAGCCTACGCATTGATACAGGGGAATACAACTGACCCTTCAGCAGGAAGACCTGAGTTGGCTATAGTGTGGGGAAAGTTTGCACCAATTCGGATACAAACCTTCTCCTGGCGCCTTCTGCAAAATAGGATTCCAACAATGACAAATCTGCGGGAACGTGGAGTATCGGTGGAGCAAAATGCTATGCTCTGTGTCTGGTGTGGGAGGCAAGAGAAGTCTGCTGATCACTTATTCTACTACTGCTCCCATGTACATGATTTGTGGGGAGAAATATCCACCTGGTTAGGCATCCCAACAATTCAGGCAAACGAGTGCTCATCCCTGCAGCAACACTATATTGCTTTCACTAAGCTGTTCAAAGGAAGAATCTGGAAGCGCATTGGTCATACAATATGGCTGGGGGCGGTGTGGTATATTTGGAAAAAAAGAAATTGCGTCCGTTTTGATTCCGAGGAGATGGAAAATGTCCAAGAAATACTGATTACGCAGACATGGTATTGGATCCAGGCTCATGGCAGCACACCCGCGATATACACCATAAATGATTGGTTTCGTGCTCCGGACATCATTTTTAAACCTCCCTGAGCATAGTAGTTAACTAGCTCACAGATAAATCAGATTAGTTGGCTAGTTCGACTTGCTATATTCTCAATGCTGGCTATCTCGCATGATCTTTTCGCTGGTTATATTATCGGGTGATATTGCTGGTTATCTTGCTAGTCTTGCAGGCTGTTTAGCTGGTTGTCTGGATAGTTATTCTTCTGGTTACCATGCTGATTATCTTGCTGCTCATCGTGATGGTTAATTTGTACATAGATCACAGTGCTTTTAAGCGACAGTAGCTGGTTATTAGTTTTATTTAGTCTGTACATTTGTGCTTTTAGGTGAGAGTAGCTGAGCTCAGTACCCGTTGTTAAGTACCATAGATCTTGTGAGACTTTCTTTGTATACTTGTTTTTATTTTGAATGAGAATGACAACTAAATTACCAAAAAAAAAATGAAATAACCAAGGTTGAGAGTAAAATCTATTTGTATCTCGTTTTAAAATCAACGAAATTTTAATTCCTATGTGCTATCTCCACGTACTTTAATCACCGTGTGATCAACTTGTTATGCAGTCCAATATGGTATAATCACGATTTTCATGGATTCCCTATCGCCATGACTGATGATGAGCTTCTCCATTTTCAGTGCTGCAAGAAAAGATGATGTGTATTCTGTAAACGCTCACATTGGGAAACCTGTCCAACCCTGGTTAATTTTTTCCTCTCCTTTTCTTTCCGTCACCTCTCCTTCCATGAGATGAGATCGTTGCTGGCACCCAGTGAAAAATCCACTTCGCCTTCCTCCTCCTTCCTGCCACTTTGGGCGCAGGGTATTTTGCGGTACAATGCATTTTGGAGGAGGGTTTTTTTCACTCCTCTGATTCAGGTGTTTCTCTTTTTTAAGAAGGTTTTCTATTATAACCTAGATATTAGTGCGTGCGTGTGTATTCATAGATATTACTGAGGCTGCGTTAAGTGTCAACAATTTGATACTTCGTTAAAAGTGTAAAAAACTATAGTTAAACGCAAGAAAGGTGTCACATGCTCACATTCTTTCACGCTCACACGCTCAGACAGGGTTGTAATAAATTGGCCTCGGCTAGTTTATCTTTACAAGATCTATAAATATAATTATATCAAACATCAACTACTGCTCACGGGCTCATACTTGAGACACCTAAATGAATTTTAAACTCAAATCCAGCATTACCCGATCCTTTCAACCTATATGGTTTAATTTTGTGGGGTAATATATCTCAAGTCATGATATCCTAACTTCATTATCCTGGATATCACTTAAAAATGCAATTGAGTAGTATATAAATAATGTGCATCAAATGATGAATTGTTATAATTGGAATAGAGAGAAGTATTCCAATTATAACAATGACTAATACGGTAGAGCGTAATTAGTCATGGACATATAATCGCTTCTATACTAGTAGTGATATATATATAATCATCGTTTATCAGGTTTAAACGATATGATCGCCCTAAGATCGTACAGGTACCAAGTTAGATAGGATATAGCATGAGAAGAGTTTAGGAACTACATTAGTGATGGCCAAGTCTATCCTTTGCTAAACCTGAAATTGTGAAACTCCACAAGGTATACGGTTTCAACTATTGGATGAAAATCAAGGTCATAGTTGAAATTTGGAACAGACCTGACCCGGTGGGTTCGGGCCCGTGCGTGTATGTGCACGTGGGCCAATATATAATGAATGTGGGCTTACACTCTTAAAAGCCAAGGTACCAAGGCAATAGAGTGAAGCACCACATATCATTATATACTAGTCCATTAATCTGTTTGTAATCGATATGAGACAATTAACTCTAACACCCTCCCGCAAGTCCAATTGGGCAAGCCCTGTTGAGACTTGATTATTTATATTATATGGGTTAGCCTAATTAACCTCAGAGGCTCTAGGTCCATCAACACTCGTGGCCTTTATGTAGCTTGTGTTATTGGGTTTACCATTTTTCTCTCATTTTTTTTGTGTGGGTAGGTGTGTATTGAGGGCCCATGGATCTTTTTTTCCGGTCGTTAAACCATTTTCGCTCCGATACCAAGTTGAAATTTGGAACAGACCTGACCCGGTGGGTTCGGGCCCATGCGTGTATGTGCACGTGGGCCAATATATAATGAACGTGGGCTTACACTCTTAAAAGCCAAGGTACCAAGACAATAGGGTGAAACACCACATATCATTATATACTAGTCCATTAATCTGTTTGTAATCGGAATGAGACAATTAACTCTAACAGTCATGAAGAAAACTATAACTCTATTCCGGTCATGAAATTGTGGATAGCTATTGAACCGGAATAGAGCTATAGTTTATTGAGATGAATTTGAGTCTAAATTCAAAGTATTGGTACAACCCCCACGTCCATATTGTGAACACTGATCAACTGATGGAGAATTGTTCCTCATCCAAAATCTGATGAATTGCAGACTTCTCCACGAGAGCTTGCAAGTAGTTGAGAACACCATATACATTCCATGCCATATACAGATTTAACCAAAATAAGTGTTCAGCATGATAGGGGAATCACTATCCATTAAAGTACATATTTAATGGATATTTTAGGACTGTGGAATGCATCGGAATAATTTGATCCCCCATATCCTAATACAAGGAGCGTCAAAGCTTTTAGATTATGCCATTAAATATTTATCACAAATATTTACCCAAAAAAAAATATTTATCACAAATATTTACCCAAAAAAAAATATTTATCACAAATATCACACCGGTTTGAATTGTATATCAGCGTGTCTTTGCAAGAAGATCCAATAGATACATAAAGATTGTTTCTTAACCCTAAATGCGTACTGGATATTGTGGAAGACCATTTTAACACGTACACGATGGAGTATAAAGGCCAGAACCGTTCCTATGATCAGTTTTATGGTGGTCAGTTTTTACTTGCGTGGACAATTTTTTCAATTAGTCATCCGTTCTCGAAATTGATCGCATTATTGGAAAGCTTATACATTGAATTGCATATGTTTAAGTTTTGGTGATATTCTGACGACGTTATCACCGTTTAACGGAGGGTTATAAATCCCCTTGGGGCTTTTCATCTACAATGTATAAACTTTTCAATGTTGTGATCAATTTCGAGAACGGATGGCTAATTGAAAAAATTGTACACGCAAGGGAAAAACTGACCACAATAAAACTGTCCATAAGAACTGATATATATATATGTATGGATAAATACATCTTTCTTTCTTTGGAAGCTTTTGAGTAGATCTAACTGCATTTTGCCTTGTATCTCTCCACATGTGTATAACACATTGCATTGTTGCATTTACCTAAGTCGATGCATATAACTGCACTTTTAGTCACAAAACCGAATGTAACAAGCTAAATCAAGTGCTAAAAGATAAGATAAGTGAGCTTAAAATGTGATGAATTGCAAGCTTATCAAGTCTAGAGAATTTAGCTCATGCTCGAGGCATGAGCTAATACAAACACATATGGACAAGCAAGAGTTGTCATGGAGTCAGTTGAAATAAAAAAACTAAGAAAATTGCCCGCCAGAGCACCGATTGACCACAGCCGCTTGAATCACCCAAACCGCCTTCTCCACCGCCTCCAATGTGTTCTGTGTAAAAATGAAAGTTGTAGAGGACTTCTAGGACTTCCTTCCCGTGAAATTATAGACCCCCCTCCAAGTATTCACCGAGACATGGCCGTTGCAAGGGGCTTCTTTGGTATTTTATCTTCTTTCTCCAAAATGGCAATATAACTTTGGCCTTTCCCCGTATTGTGTGTACCGTCTCCTTGATTCATTTGAGTGTAGAAATTGTATATGACACGTCCAAATATTGCACAAGTCCTAAAAAATACAAATAAGCACAAATCAAACCATAATATAGTGTATCGGGCATGTTTTAATGAAAAGTACTAAGATAAATAAACTCAAATGTGATAAAATGTGAGCTTATCAGTCCTCAGTAAGGAGAAAGAGAATAAACTATACATTTGGAAACCAGAGCCTTAACACAATGTTTCAAAGTGCGACGTATGTTGGGGGATCCTTTCAAATGTTGGAATGAAAGAGGACTTACATGGATTGGGCCAAAATGGGAGCAGTCAAGCGAATTGATGAAGCCACTTTAACACATCAAAATCTACTGTGGTGTAGCCAATTGATCTCCACTATAACAAGGAAGAAACTGGACTGTGTGAGAACTATCACAATGGATTCTCGCAACTATGAGATTGAAGTAGTTGAGGAAGACGATATGATTCATCGAGTTGCAACGCCGATTGGGAAACTAAGATCACCGATAGAAGACCATGGACTCGGAAGATGAAGGGTTTGCAATTAATGCACAGTTCAAATCTCCATGTGGAAACTCGAGTAGTGCAAAATAGTTCATTATGCTCTCGAGAGTTGAATATCGTAATGATGAGCCACTGACTTTGAAAAGCGTGTGTTGGAAAAAGGAACATATTAAATCCAATGGCAATATCAAGAAGAAAAGAAAAGAAAAGAGTAGTGGTGGCAACATGATTGACAAAGACCATTAGACCTACGTCCCGTCACCCTATGGGTCTGTACACTGGGCTGGCCTCACAATTACTCAGATTAATGAAAGCGCGTAGAAGAAGATGCCTGCAAAAAAGAAAACGTATGAAGAAGCTACGGAAAGAAAGAGTGTAGAAGAAGATGGAACGAGACCATGCAAACCAGAATGTTGAAAATAGTGCCAGAAACTCAGGAGGATCTCCTAACTGAAGCTCAAAAAACAATTGAAGTTGCAAAATTAATTGGAGTCCAAGCAGAAGCAGTTCATCTAACTCCTCTGATGCAAGTGGAATTAAGGGATAGATGTGACTATCTCTTGAAGTTCAACCAAGCTCCGGTGCACTCAAGACTCTTATATGATGTTCTCAATCATAACTTTTGTGGTCTGGGTCCTCGGCAACGGTGTCAAAAATTTGATGGAAAAATTCATGAATACATGCAAATGCACATGGTCAAATCATAATAAAATGCATAAGCAAGGGTCAAATTTCAGTGAGGGGGTGTATTTCATATAATCTGAAATTAGCAACTATCAAAGTGACCCACAACTTTCACTAGTGCATAACTTTTTAACTACTTAACCAAACTGAGTAAACTAAAATTATCTAAGTAGTCAAGGAAGTGTAGTTTAATTGTTCAGAAGACAACTAAACCAAAATCGCAACACAACAGAAGATAAAAATTCAAGAGTGGAGATAATTCAGGGTTCAGTTTTATGCTTCACCTAAATTCTGTTTTTTTAATTTCTAAATCCATTCTATTTAAACCCACAGAACCCATCATAATCCATCCTATTTTACCAGGTATGGATTATTTCATCCAACTTAGAGGCAAGTTAGGAGTAATACCCCAAGGATGACCAATTGGAGAACTTCTTTAGTCTTGTTCTTATGTGTGATATCTCAAATTGGGGGTAATACCCCCAGGACGGAAACAGGAAACATGCTCTTGTAGAATCCTCACACCTATATGGCAGTAGTATGCGAGAATCACCTATATGTGTTCAAATAATCCGGCCGAAATCATTCAAACATAGAAAGCATAACATGAACTGATAAAACTGAGAGAACTAGAATAAAACTTCATTAAAAACGCTCAAACATTGTTTAGGCTCAGCTAAACCGAGCCCAAAGTTTACAAATATTAGCTCATGCTCGAGGCATGAGCCACAGAAAGCTCAAAAACACAGCAGCTAAGAGAATCCATCAGCTATGCAGTTGAAATCAGCAACTCAGAAAAGCTTCTGCACTTCTGGTTTTTCGCCCCTTGCCTTGCCTTGCCTTGCAGGCTATATCTCCTGATGGTGGCTGAATGAGAATTTTTGCTTCGTTTAGGTTTGTATCCATGCCAAATCTCAGCCCTACCCTCCAAGCCAAACGCACGATGTGAATTTTTGATGAGGATAGAACTGTCTTTCTGATACAAGTCTGTATGTCTTCACATTTGGTCCCCAAAGTGGGTGTGAACGGGTTCAGGTGCTCCAGAAGTCAACATGAGATACGATCCTTAGCTCGTGAGCTAACTCCTGGCAAAAGTTCAGATTCATCCATGCGCTCAAGTCAGAGAAATGCAACCATCTTAAGGATATGACTGTCAATAACCAGCAACTTTACTAGTTCTGATAATGTGTGTATAAGTCCCTCCAAATGCCGTTTTTAGCTTTTGATCCCCTTCAATATTGTAGATAAGGACACAAAGAATATCTTTGTGCAATGGCAGGACCGCCCTTGATCTGGTCTGAGAACTATGCTCGTTGGACGGTTGAGATGCATCCTTCTCTCTCATTTCCTCTTTTGGCAAAACATCTATTGAGAAGTAGCTAGCCTTTGCACCAAATAGCAAATTGCGGTACCCTCTTTTCTTTGACTCCAAGTCTTGTGTATGTATGTATCTAGCACGAGCCAAATGTTGCATAAAACTCCTTGAACTTGATTTTTGTACACCTTTGGGTCGTACTTCAACACTTAACCGAATTTCTTGCTTCCTTTGCTCTTCAAGTCTGTTGTCTGAACTGGTTTCTGTTGAAATGCTTCCAAGGCTAAATTTCCTCGTGAATTCTTGATTGCTTGGATGTATTGATCCTTGATTTTGGTCCTGATTCTGGCCAGAGTGGCTCCTAAAAATTCATAAGTCCAGGTTGTTCAGTTTCAGCTCATAATTGCACAATTTTGATCAAGAATCCTTCCGTTTCTGCTGCATTGTAAATTTATCCTGAAAGAATCATCACAGACACAATTAATCCAGTATTTGATCATAATTAAAGTGTTTAAGGCATATAATGATATGAAATGATATGGAAATAAGGCTTAAATCACTATATAAATTTAGTCTATAAGAAGAACAGGTTGTCTCAAGACATCAATAAATTTGACATTCATTTTATATGTCTATAGGAGACTAAGCAAGCAAGAATTGAAAGAAAACATGTGAAGCTATATGGAGACATAATGATTTTGAGTATGAGTTTCAGCCATTTGTGGGTTGTTCAGGTTGTTGTGCTCATGGAGTACTGAATATTTCAAAGTAACTAGCTGATGGAAAATGAGAAATATCATTGAAGTCTCGGGGTAATGGAAGGATATTAACGGATCAATTCCACTAAAGGTGCTAAACATTCATTCTTTATGTACTATTGTGGGGAAGAGACTGCTATGGCAGATATTTTGCAGAGCATCAATCAATATCCTGATGTAGCTTGGTGTATATCAGGAAATTTCAATGCAATACGATGTGCTGATGAAAGGAAATGCTCTACTCCCTTCAATGTAGTTGAGATAATGGAATTCAATGCATTTTTGGATGAAACTGAATTTGTTGCGCTACCATTGCAGCTGAGACAATTTACTTATTATCATCCTGGAGATATGAGTTCTAATCGTATAGACAGAATACTAGTGTCAAATGAATGGCGAATCATTTGGCCAAATCTATCACAGTTCGCTATTGATAGAAACGCATTAGATCGTTGTCCTTTGGTTTTGTTAACTGATATGCAGAACTGGGGGCCAAAACCATTCTTAGTTCAAGATGTATGGTTTCAGCACAAGGATCATGATGCCTTTGTGAGACAAGCGTGGACTGAAACATCTGCTATTGGCACTAAGGGCTTTGTATTGGTACAAAGACTAAAGAAGCTCAAAGAAAAACTCAGGGTATGGAATCGAGAAGTGTCTGGTGACTTAAATGAGTAGATCACAGAAGCTGAGATAAAAATTAACGGGCTGAACATTAGGATGGAAAATTTAGTCCTAAACGATGAAGAGATTTAGGAGAGAAAAAATGCTGAAATTGAGTTGAGAAGATTTAAAGGGATGTAGGATAGCCTAAAATTTCAAAAGGCTCAAATTTAATGGCTCCGAGAGGGAGATGAAAACTAGAAGTTCTTCATGCTAGTGTGAAAAATAATCGCAGTAGAAATGCTATTAAAGGAATGATGACTGATGATACATGCAAGAAGTGGGTGTTGTCAAGCAGTGCATACATGAAAGTTCCATGCAACAACACTACAAAGAGGAGACCATTCCAAAGCCTACTGAGCACTGGATAACACAGAGCATAGTCACTGTGGAGGAAAATTGGATGATCACAACACCATTTACTGAGGAAAAAGTCCACAGTGCCCCAATGAAGTGTGGAAGTGGGAAAATTTTGGATCCTCGTGGCTTCAACTTCAAATTTTTGATGCATTTCTGGCAGATATTTAAAGAGGATATCTTTGGCTTTTTCATGAATTCTGGAATACTGGGAAACTTGTGAAAGGATTAAACGGAACAATGGTTGCTCTAGCTCCAAAATGTTCTTCTGCCAGAACTATAGCTGACTTCCACCCCATCTGTATGGTGGGATCAGTTTATAAGCTATTATCCAAGGTATTATCTATAAGGCTTAGCTTGGTACTGTCGAGACTTATTGCTCCTACAAAAACTGGATTTATATCCAAGAGATTCATTATGGTTAGCATTGTCCTAACCAAATAGGTTATTCATGAGGAAAAATCTAAGAAAAGGGAGTGTATTATACTAAAGGTGGACTTTCAAAGGGCATTTGATAGCATCAACTCGCAATACCTATGGAAACTTATGGAGTCAATGCGATTCTGCTCTAAATGGTTGAGTTGGATGAAGGCATAAAGTCAACTTATATATCTATTTGGTGAATGGAAGCTCATGCGGTGAGTTCAAAATAGGGAGAAGTCTTCGGTAAAGGGATTCTCTATTACCATTACTCTTTACAATCGCAGCTGAAGGACTTCATCTCCTAATTACTAGAGTTGTTGACCAAATAATAACTCATCAGCAATTTACTGATGATACAATACTATTTGGTGATGGATCTATGGAAGATGCAGAAGCTATGAAGAGAATACTACGAATCGTTGAGTTAATCTTGGGGTTAAGAGTTAACTTCAAGAAAAGTAGGTTATTCTCGTTAAATATTCCAACAATGAGACAGACTGCCCAAATGAACTTACGTAGGGGCAATGCTGACACAATACCATTCGTGTATCTTGGTGTGCAAGTGGGGGCAAATCCGAGGTTCGAAAGAACCTTGAATCTAGTTCTTGAAATATTGAAGCAAAAGCTCAATGGATGGCATAAGAAATTCATATCGTTGGGAGGCAGGATCACTCTTATTAAATCGGTTCTGACATCTATTCCTCTTTACTACCTATCTATCTATAATGCCCCTAAAGAAATTTTGAGAAAAATGATGAGTATAACGAGCAATTTCTTATGGGCAGTCAAGGTTGTGGGTAGAAGGAGAACTAACTGGATTAAATGGAAGATAGTTTGTTATCCAAAACCTAAAGGGGGATTAGGTATAAAGGATCTGAAGCAAGACAGTACAGGATTGTGGAGGCAAGTTTTAAATTCCCTCTATGGCGCATTCCAACAAGGTTGGGTATCAATATCAGCAACGTCATTTACGTGGTGGAAAGACCTAAACAAACATGTGTTGGATATAACTTGGTTCAAACCTATCTGCAGAATAACTTAGGGGATGGCAGCAACACAAGATTATGGTTGGGTATTTGGGTAGGGGAGCAATGTTTTGCAGAGTTATACCCTAATATCTATCAAAATGCAATCGATAAACATGCAACAATTATGGAAAAGGTAGATGGGGGGTACCTGGTCTTGGGCATGGCTATGCCACCACCACTGCACAAAAGATGAAACACAAGAATTAAATTGCCTGCTCCGCCTACTAGATCAGGCCCCAGACCTCTCAGATCAGCTTGATACATGCCAATGGAAATGCAAAATATGGTCAAATACCCTACTGGTGAAATCTATAAGCAGATTATGGCTGATGCGGATGCAAACAATCTTGCAAGAAAAGCATGGCATAAAATTGTACCTGGGAAAGTTTCTACTTTCTCTTGGAAATTGCTTTATAATTGAGCACCCACTGCAGATAATCTGGCCAAGCGAAGAGTGAATGCAGGATCTATCTACTACCCACTGTGTTGTGAGGAGCATGAAACCGCTAAGCATCTCTTCGTCCTGTACCGAGTAGCCTATGAAATTTGGGCAAAATGCTTCAAATTGGCTAGGTTTACCTACAACAAGGATTCAAACATTCGAGCAATTGATCACCTCACCTGTGGCCATCACCTTACCGACGACAATTGGAAGAATCTAGCCTATGCTCTGGCAACAATCTATGTGCAAAATATGGAAGGCGAGGATCAAGGCGATCTTCAATCAGGAGGAACCTGATACAGAAAAGGCCTGTGATCTCATAAACCTGAGGACTTTGGCTAATTTTGGGAGTCCACTCTCAACTGGCTACCAAATAAGCTTTCGGAATCGGGAGCGGGGTGGGTACGGTGCATAAGCACAGCAACACTATGCGGTGCTGTGCTTACGACGCCGTACCCATGTTTTT
>JAOYMZ010022930.1:0-17989 GCA_025802335.1 Pinguicula primuliflora | reverse complement strand
AACCCAAGGGCCTTGGTAAGCATTGAAGTCCCGTGATGCAAAGATAGGTAAGCTAGACACTAGATTAGTTAATGATGACATGAGTACATAGGGAGTCAACACACCAAAGCCTTAGGTCATTTCCCCTCATTTGTCATTCTCCTTAGTGATTTGATCTTCGAGACTAGCGGAGTGACAACGCTAGCCTTGACTATCATTACTTTATGTCATTTAGTTTAGCTTAGTTAGCTCGAAAACCCATTTTTATCTTTCGGTTTACATTTAGTCAAGTCCTAGATTGAGCATGTTTAGGACTACTCTATGTGGATATGACTCTTACTTCCCGTAAGGTATTACTTGTACGACTGTGTATATTTGCACATTAGTGTGACGTTACATTTGTCTCATCAGGGGACTCCAATTAGGCAAGATCTCTCTTATTCTTTTCTTAAAAGTTATATACTAAATCTGAATTAAACCCTATTACTCAGTTTTATGGATTGTAAAATCATAGCATGGAATTTGCAAGGCGTGGGATATATTACCACGATCTCTGCTATTCACCACTTAATTCAGAATCATAAACCCTCTATACTCATTCTATTAGAGCCTCGTGTTAGTGGCTCCAATGCAGAAACAATTATTGGCCAAATTGGAAATGGTTTTGCCAATTCATTCCGGGTTGAAGCACATGGTTTCTCTAGGGGCATTTGGATCGTTTGGAAAGATAAGGTCCAGGTTACCATTATTGATTATGATTGGCAATATAATCACTGCAATATTCTTCATGATGATTCTAGCTCTATTCGTCTGACTGCTGTTTATGGCTCACCTAACCCTAAAATTCGTAAGCTTTTATGGCCCAAGTTACTGTCTATTGCAGATCAGACAAATGTCCCCTGGATTGCAATGGGTGATTTTAATTCATTCTTGCACTCTGACGACAAAATTGGAGGGAGAATATCAGCAGGCTGCCCACACTTCAAATCCCTAATTGACAATACTGATCTTTCTCCTTTAGAATTCACAGGTTAGAGATTCACCTAGGCACGTGGGCGTTGTCACGAAAGTATTGACTGGACACTGGCTAATGACCTATTTCTTACTGCCTTCCCTAACTGTGGCATTCTGCATCTTTCTCGAGTGGCCTCCGATCACTCACCTATTTGCTTATCTATACATCTGGTGCCACCATCTATTCTCTCAAGGCATCACTTCAAGTATTATTCAGCTTGGGAGGCTCATCCGGATTGGAGTGAATGGTTGGCTCATCATTGGCCATCCGATAGCTCTCTTTTGGAGGCTCTAGACTCTCTTCGTACATCCTTAAAACAATGGAAGATTAATCATTTTGGAAACGTGTTTCATCAGAAAAGACTCTTGCAAACTCGGCTTGCTGGGGTTCAAAACTGCTTAGCTAGACAATGCACACCCTACCTACTGAAGCTTGAGTCTAGACTAAGGCATGAGTTAGAGAACATACTAACTCGGGAGGAGCTTCTTGCTCGGCAAGCAGCTAGAGGAAAGTGGTTGCAACATGGTGATAGAAACACCCGACACTTCCATGCCTTGTATAAAGCCAAGAGGTCTTGAACGCATGTAAAGCAAATCCAACTTCAGAGTGGTAACTGGTGTTCGGATCCCCTCGTTCTTTTGCAGGAAGTTACGGAATATTTTAAAGATATATATGGTGCCTCTCGGTTGCTAGTACCTGGCCTCTCTACTAGCTTTCCGTTCTCATGTCAAATTTATCCCGTCCGGTGGATGATATGGAAATCAAGCAAGCCGTCATGGATATGGATCCAAACAAAGTAGGAGGCCCTGATGGTTTTTCAAGGAGTTTCTATTTGCATAACTGGGATATAATTGCACCTTCCTTACTTCACTTTGTTCAACTTGTTTTTCAATAGGGTCGAGTACCTGAAGAAGCTAATGGTGGCATGATTTATCTTCTCTCTAAAGTTACTAGGCCGGAAAGATTTGATCACTTTCGGCCTATTACTCTTATTAATATCAATGTAAAGGTGATATCCAAGGTTATAGCCAACCGTATTTGCGATATTTTGCCAGCAATCATCTCTCAAAATCAATCCATCTTTATAAAGGGACGGAACATTGTCGACAACATTATACTGTCTCAAGAAGCTCTCCACACTATGAGACAATGTAAGGGGCAACGCGGTTTTATGGCCATCAAAATAGATTTAACAAAGGCCTTCGACAAGATGGCATGGGATTTTATTGAGGACACACTCAGCCAAGCAAGCATCCCTCAGTACCTTTCCAGGGTCATTTTATCATCTCTATCCTCTAGTTCTTCTCAAGTGCTTTGGGATGGAATCCGTGGACCACTCTTCTCTCCTAAGAATGGTGTTCGTCAAGGAGACCCCATCTCACCCTATTTATTTGTCCTTTGCATGGAACGCTTAAGTCACTCGATTCATATTAATCATTGTAAACCTCTCTACTTTGGGCGGCAAAAATTTAAACTATCACATCTCATGTTCGCGGATGATCTCATTCTATTCACGGAGGCAACTCCGCAACAAGCATTGATTATCAAAGGAATTCTGGAGATTTTCTCTTTACACTCAGGTCAGATGGTTAACCATTCTAAATTGGCTCTTTGGATCTCTACAAATATCACACTTGAGGTCACAAGGGAAATTGAAGTAGTGCTACAGATCACAAGGGTGGAAGACCTTGGTCTTTATCTAGGGGTGCCACTACTTCATGGGAGGATAACAAAGGACACTTATGCTTCCTTCCCCGTGAAAATGAGAAGGAAATCTCGAAGTTGGAAGACTAGAAGAATATCTATGGCGGGATGTCTTGTGCTTGGTAAATCGGTGCTAAGTGCGATACCTCTTTATCTCATGCAATCAACTTCTTTCCCCTTGGCCACGTGTGATGAAATGGACAAGGTTGGTCGGGACTTTCTTTGGAGTGGCTCGACTGATCAGCCAAAATGTGCTTTAGTCTCCTGGAGAAATATATGCACCTGAAAAGACCAAGGGGGCCTCGGGCTGCACAGTTTCTGAACCACTAATCAGATTTTCATGTTGAAACTTGCATGAGAATTTGTAGTGTCACATGATAAATTATGGGTGAAGGTTTTTCGTGCAAAATATAATACCTCCAGCCTTCCCATTATTGAGCAGGGAGGACCCATCCGTGGATCCCTTATATGGAGACAACTAGTTCAGAACTCTCAATTAGTAGAACGTTGTACACGTTGGATAGTTGGTGATGGACAATCCATTCTCTTTTAGACAGACTGTTGGTTTCCCTTCTCTAACCCTTTAAAACCTTCAGCTCTCCTTCCGTTATCAGAAGAAGACTTGAGATGCAAAGTTTCTTGTCTATTCCTTTCGGATGGACGTTGGAATGTCAGTAAACTGAATTCTTGGTTACCTTCCCAAGCCGTTGAGGCCATTATCTCTCTCCCTCCTCCTCATATCATGGCTGGGCCGGACTACCGATCGTGGGCTCCTTCTACTAATGGACTTTTTCAATGTAGCTCCGCACGGGACTTGCTAACTGATCATCATGTAGAGTCTCCCTCTTCTCTCTGGCAGAAGGTCTGGTCGCTCTTGGTGCCAGAACACATTAAAGTATTCATTTGGAAGGTTATCCATGGGGTTTTATGGACGAATAGACTTCGCTACATCAGAGGTCTATCATTGGATCTTGATTGTCATCTATGCCCTACGAATGAAACCATTATTCATATCCTCCGTGATTATGACAAAAGCAGGAAAGTTTGGCTACTCTTAGGGCACCCCTTGCCCTCTCATTTCTTTTGCATCCTTTCCTTACAAGACTGGATCTTTGACAACATTGTTTGTGCTTCTTTTTCATAGGAATGGGGGTGCCTCTTTGCGATTACTTGTTGGAAATTATGGACAACCAGGAATGAGGCAGTATTCCAAAACAAGCATATCTCGAACAAGAGCCTAAGTCTTTCGATTCAGGCATACCATTACAAAACTAGGAAATGGCTACAACGTGAAAAGTCTCATATAACTGTGAATACAAGCCTATCCTTTGCAACCTCCAGTGTGGTACCTGCTTCAACATCCACCTTATTCTGGGTTGATGCTGCTGTCTGCAGAGTCACTGGGGTGGCTGCTTGTGGTGGCGTTATGCGTGACAGCTCTAGCACCTGGTTACTTGGCTTCAAGCTCTACTTAGGCGTTTGCTTTGTTGATTTGGCTGAACTTTGGGCGATTCACTACGGGGCAGTCCTAGCATGCATCCTCGGAAAGCAGAACATTATCTTCTTCTCGGATAGTACATCTGCTATCAACCAGATCTCCAGAAAAAGTATTAGCCTGCCAAATAGGCGGCTTTGCCTTCTGGCAAATCATCTCGTGAATCGATGCGCCCCTTTTGCACTCAAATATATCCGAAGAATTCATAACTCTACTGCGGATAATCTTGCCAAAGTTGCATTAGCTCTGCCCACTGGTCTCCTACAGATACTTCTGAAAGAACCGAAATTCTGTACAGTCCAGGAGCAGCATGACATTATAAGCTACCCCTTAGACTCCGTCTTCGACTGGGCATCCCTCACTCCAGCCTCTCTACCTCAGCTGATACCACCCGACGATGTTGTCAACGGTGGTGAGTGCCCAACTTCTATACACCTGCCGGAGCATCCAGATTCCATGTCTCATGTCAACAACTTCTCACTACAAAGTGTGCAGCTGGCTGAACGTGGCACAATCTCAAGGATGGGCTCTGATCTTGATTTAGCAACATTCCTTTTTTATCCTCCGTGATGGCAGATGTGCATTCGCGGTTGTTCTGTTAATTTTTTCTTTTGAATGGTTATGGCAGCAGGCCTCTTATGTATTAAAAAAAGTAAAGATGGTACGACTAATGACTTCTCTTCTATCTCACAGACTCACACGTCCAAACGACATTTTTCTCTCAATTTTACCAACAAAATGATTACACACAGTATACCCTAGACTGCGCCGACACCGTCCAAATTCACCGGAAAATGGCAAGATACTGAAATCTCACATCCCTCATTGACATACACTGAAGGAGAACTAAGTTTTCCTTTATTGATGGTGGCACTAGGAGTGGTGCTGGATGACCCGAGAGGCACTATAGTTCCAGCATCTCTGGACAAATCCTTTGCTGCGGTACTCAAATCCAACTCTCCTATTCCAGCAGGTATTCGACCAAAGCTCTCAGTGACCATTTCCAACTGGAAGGGCGAACCAGCGATTGAATTCTTTGAATAATCAATCGATGCCCTAACTGCTCCGTTCAAAGATGCTTTAATCGAAAAATTCAGTCAAGGGTGTCCCTCAATGGAAGCAATAAGGAAGAGTATACTTGAAATAGGACTGAAAGGGGATTTCTCCGCGGGATTAATTGATCAGAGACACATTCTATTAAGATTCAAAAATGAGGAGGATAGACGGAGGATTTGGCTGAGACAAATCTGGTATATCAACGGCTACATGATGAGGGTCTTTAGGTGGTCGGTTGATTTTAGGAATAACGTTGAACCTCACACGGCTTCGGTATGGATGTTGCTTCCCAATCGGTCTCTACACTTATATGATAGAGAAAGCATCATGTTTTAGCTGCAAGGATAGTTGAACCTATACAGTTAGATCAATTGACCTGGACACTGAAAAGGCCGAGTTAAGCCCGGGTATGTGTAGAGCTGAATTTACAGAGCAACATCCCAGAAGAATATGGCTAAAAAAATGGGGTCAGAATGGAGCAAGAGATCAAATATGAATACATCCACCCATACCATAAGAAGTGCATGAAGAAGGGGCATATAGAAAAGAATTTAGATTGACCCTATCTCCAGACACAAGCAATGAGGAAAAGGCTGTAAAGGCCCCGGGGAAAGCTCTGACTGGCAAGGACAACACCAATGGATCTGGTGAAACTGAGGGGACTAAGATCACAGCACAAAAACTGGAAGTTGGTAAAGAGGGACAGAATCAGAAGCAAGGCTGGAAGGTTAGGCCCACAAAATATACGGATAGAAAAGCTTGGCTTCTGAAGGGCAAGGGAGTGAAGATCTACAAACCTGTTCATAAGCCAGCAATGCAATATGCCTCTACATCAACGCTCCCATTAATTACAGAGGTGACAAAATCCACAAAATCAACTAAGGAGGCATGATTATGATGAACATATCCAAACCTGAAGTTGCAAGGAGCACAGAGGGCAAAGAATCAGGTACCATAACCCCGATAGTTCAGCATTTCAATTCGGAAAAGCATGCCACTAGCACAGCACCCTCACAGGAAAAGCATGATTTGTCTAATAACAATGCACAAGAACCGAACAGAGAAGAAACAACAGATATGCCAAAACCCTCAATACTCAAAATTCATGAAAGCAACACCCAAAATCTAGCACATGAGAATTTGCACAACCCAGAGGTAATTGACAAAATAAATACATCTGTGCAAATGGTTTCTGACGAACTCTGCCAAGCACTTAATAATCTAATATCCAACAACTCTAGCATGGCACCTACCATGATCAATCAGCTAATGTTGACATTAGCCAACACTACAGCAAGCATAAAACAACAGCTGCAAAGCTCCCTGAGCTCTAACATCCCACCTTCAGAATTAAACCCAAATGCCACCCCCTTTCAACTGGCCGCAGATCACTGTGGAAAAGGGATAACCCTTAGCCAACAAACAACCCCTGGGGACACAGTTCCATCCAACTTTCCAAAAAATAAAACTCAACAGCAGTTGACATCTCCCCAAATAATTGGCAATAGGAAAGTTAAAAAACCATCTCCAAAAAACCACAACACCAAAATGGAAAATCACTCAACAAAGGTTAAAACATCCCCAGAGAACAATAAAAAAAAATCAACTAAGAAACATGGCAAAGAAACATCCCCCAAACTATGCAAGGACAAGGAGAAAATAAAGGGTAACACATAGATGATATAGAGAGTGAATTACATTACTACAAATTAGGATCATTTGAACTAAAAGACTTTACCCCAATCAATTCTATAGAAGTTGATATATCTGTGGATCTTTTCTCACCACCTGAGAAACTAGAGCAGCTATCAACCAGATCAGAATCAAATGATGGGAAAAAACTAATAGAAGAGGGTAGACTCTGGCAAAGTGTTGGAGAAGCTGAAACATCTGAATCAGATGAAACCCCCTACTCAGTTCACCACTCTAAGAGATTCAACAAAAGCCAGAAAAATAAAAGAAAGACAACCAGGGAGGACTATCTTGAATCAAAGAGAACTCCCCAACAAAAATGTTACACTCTAAGATCTAAAGTAAAACACAATGCATAACCAAAGGTCGCGGCATAGGTAACACTGTTTTGGAACATTAGGGGCATAGGTAACACTGTTGCACTCTTAAGGCTAAAAAAATAATTAAGTTACACCAACCACAGTTACTGATCCTGCTAGAACCAAAGGTCGCGGCAGACAAAATACTAGGGATAATTAAGGCCCTGCAATTTGATGCAGGTGCCTCAAACTGCTCAGGACATATCTGGTTTCTTTGGAAAACCACAATAAACTGCAATCTACACTATGACTCTGAACAAATCATGATAATGAACATTGAAATAGTTATAGACAACCAATCCAAAAACCTCCTAGCTGCTGGGGTATATGCGAAGTGTAAAAGACGATAGAGAATGGAACTATGGGCTAATATGGAAACATAGTGTTCACTCAATACTCTCCCTTTCCTTGCTGGAGGGGATTTTAATGTGGTAACCTCCCCTGAAGAAAAAAATGGAGGAACACCAGTTCACATGGGCACAATATCAGATTTCGTAAGCATCATTCACAGACAATATTCTACTTGCACAAAAAATGTTAAACTATCTGCATAAAAAACATATAGGATTCAATGTTGCAATTAAGCTAGATATGGTAAAAGCTTTCGATAAAGTATCATGGTTCTTCCTCATTTAAGTCATGAGATCTTTTGAATTTTTCGAAAGTTTCATTGACATGATATCGAGAATCATATCCATTTGTTCCATCTCTATCCTCACAAATGATCAAATTAGTGAATTTTTTAAATCCTCAAGGGGACTGAGAGAATGAGACCATATATCACCACAACTATTCATTCTTACTGCTGAAGTATTAAGTCGCAATCCTAATAAACTAACCAATGATAATCTCTAGTGCTCCTTCAAAATGTCTACAGCATGCAAAAGTATCTCATATTTGGCATATGCAGATGATATAATTATTTTTATCACAGGATTCAAAAGAGCATTATAAGCATGTTTTAAGTTACCGTATAATTATGAAGAATGCACAGGACAAAAAATAAACCTTACAAAAAGTACTTTTATTCTCTCCAACAAAGCTCCAAGTACAAGAGCCCATTCCATATCACAATGAACGGGTCTCAAACACTCTAATATGCCGATGACCTATATAGGAACACCCTTATATTGTGGGAGAAAAAAAGAAAGTTTATTCACCCAATGATCCTTAAAATACAAAAAAAAAAAGGGATGGAGCATCAAATATCTACAATAGGAGTCGACTCATACTCATAAACACTCCTCTCTAGCATCCCGATCCATCAAATTACCACCCTAATACCAAACAAATCAAGCATAAAAGAAATAGAAAAACTCTTTTCCAACTTTTTCTAGGGAAAGGAACAAAGTAACCACAAATTACATAGGAAGAATTGGAAAATAATTTGTCTTCCTCAAGTAGAAGGGGGTCTTGTAGTAAGAAGAATACAAGACATTTGCACAATAACAGGTATGGAATTATGGTGGTTTTTAGGAAAGGTGAGTCCTTTTGGGCCAAATTTATACATGATAAATACTATTGATCATCTCCCCCCTCCATTGTCCTTTTTGCACAACTTCATTCACATGGCTAAAAAAAATTAGGATTCGTTTACTGTCCAAAAATCGTTTTCAAGTGGATTTTGATTAGGGTAGTTAGCCAAATCAATGTCAAACGCAGTAAACAAATTTTCGATGTGGATTTTGATAGAGTTAGTTATGATTTCGTGTGTTTACTTTGAGGTAAATTTGGGTTGATATAACAGTTAAATGACGGTGAAAAGACCAAAATACCCCTATTTTGAAATACAATCACTATTCACATGTTATCAATCTCAAACGATGTAAACAAGATTTCAGGAAACAAAACCTCAAAACCAAATACATTTTGCATTTCAAGCTTCAAATATATTTTATCAGGTCATACCAAAACCACAGATGCCAAAACATGCAACACAGCAAGGAAGAAAACCATATCACTGAGATCTCAGATATACCTCATCGACCCTATCCCACCACCGGAACTCGGTCTGTATTTTTTTTTTTTCTGAAAACATTATACAACAAGGTGGGATAGAAAAGGATGCGAGCGCCAGCTCCAACCAAAGCCCTTTTTGTGTTCCAAACAACAAGAAGACCTTGAGGAAGATCCCCAGGCACTTGTTGCGCAACCATCTCCTCATCCCCCTCTTTCAATTCCTCAATATACATCCTAGCTGTTCTACTTGACAGCTCGAAATAAAAAAAATATAGAAATTGTTCAAGCAAAAATGATCAATTTACATAAAGATTAGACTTTTCCCAGACTGACCAATTCCAAATCCAAAAATTATCATTAACTCTTGTACCCAGGGTGACTTAGAAGAGGCCAAGGCCCAGGATCTGATGAAGTTGCAGCAAGCTGTGGAAGCTATGCAGATCAAAGTAGATGAAACAAATGCTCTACTTCTTATGGAACGGGAGGCTGCTCAAAAAGCAATAGAAGAAGCCTCTGCTATAGTGAAAGAAACACCAGTTCCTGTTGTAGATACAGCTAAGATTGAGGCTCTAACCGCAGAAATGGAGAAGATGAAGGTAATGCTGGTGAACTGGAAAAGATTCCTAGGATCTTCTTTCTCTTACTAACTGCAGAACCTTTTATTTGGAACCTCAGGACTTGTTGCTATCGGAGAGGCAACGTGCTGAGTTGGCTGAAAGGAAATATGCTGCAACCCAGGAATCGAGTGAAGGAAATAGTCAGAAATTAGAAGAAACTGAAAAAAAAAGTTAATCAACTTCAGGAATCGCTGAGCAGGTAGAGAACATTTCATATGAATCTGTTCTCATTAACTATCTTGTCTCCAATCTAGCTCTCCCTGAAATTGCTAATTCGAACAATGACAGAGAATGAAAACTTGTGCTCATGCAACCAGAAAGCAAACATACAAAAATAGTTTGATCAAATAACAATTAATCTTGTTCAATTCAAACTCGAATCAACAAATAAATGTTTTAACGATTAAAAGAGCAGGCATAATTCCATCACATCATCTGGGAATCAAGAAAAATGAATCTCGGTTTGAACAGCAACTAATCAGCACTTGGAGCATCAATTACATCTATTCTACAACCTTAATACTAAAAATTCCCTCACGTAATAACTAAAAAAACATTCTTTACAATGAAAATACGAGCCACCCTTAAAAATCGATGCTTGCACAAAAATATAATCCACCGAACCCAATTCCCCATGGAAGCTCACTCGCCTAGAGCAACAAAGTCTCCCAATTCCTATAATCCCAGAACAAGTTTCTGTAATCCCAACACATCAAATCCAATCCAGATTTAAGACTTGCCAATTTCTGGAAGAATTGATGCTTACATTCCTCTTCTTGGTTCTCCCAGATTCGTCGGCTGAAATCTCCGCCGACGGAAACCCACCCTCTTGGATCCACCGAATGTGCAACGAAAGCTATGGAAAGCGTCGCCTGTTGTATGTCCAATGAAGGAAGGAATTGAGAGATGGGAAATCATTGCAGTGGTGAAGGCGACGTAGATGGTGTTGTTGAAGAGCAAGAGATCATTGCAATGGTTTCAATTGATAACTCTCCCAATCACACCAGTGGGGAGAGTTATCAATTTATGGGGATGGATTTATCGATCCTAATTCACCCGCCGAAAAATATCGGGGATTAGGGTAGTTTGATAAAAAAAACGCTCCGAATTAAAATAGTAGTAAACAATTTTGGAATTAGTTACGGAGGCCAATAACTACCCTAATCACATCGGATCTCATGCAGTAAACGGACCCTTAGTAGATAGATCTTTCATGCTTCACTATACTAGATGGTTTATTGGAGAAGGAATGTTAGCTTTGATAAATGGATAGGAGAAAGCATCTTAGTTTTTTTTGGGTAAGTAGAAAACATCTTAGTTTTTTTTTTTGGTAAGTAGAAAACATCTTAGTTAACTGCACCACAATCTCACGTACATTTAAGTGCTTTGGTTCCAAATGGACTACTTGATAGAATAATGGGTCTCACTATTGACAAAGCTAAGGAACTCCAATGCTACGAACTAGGCACTTTTGAATGTTATTCTAATAAAACTGCTTGGAATTTCATTCGCCATAGTAATAACTCATCTGGCATACTTAAGCATACATGGGCGCTCATGCATTCCCATAAAGATTAGCATATATGCTTGGAGGATGTTACATAATGCCTTGGCAGTTGATGATAGGATTCAATCAAAAGGTATTTGTTTATCTTTGAAATGCTATTGTTTCCCCTCTACTCGTAACATTGAAACCATTGATCATCTATTCATTCATAGTGAGTTAGCTATATATGTGTGTTCTAATTTTGAATCTAGATGTGGTATTGCACAAACTCTTGGTCCTTTTCAGAATAGGATCTTGGCATGGCTAAATTTTAATGGTAGCTCCACACGTATATTCATCTGCCAAGCTACTGCATTGATTATTAGTTGGCAAATATGAAAATTTAGGTGCTCAATCAGATATGATTCCTCGACATATCTATTGAATATGTGATAATGGCTGTAACTAAACAGCTTAAGGAATTAATTACCTTGTCAGGGATACATAAATCTCTCAATGCTGCTGAGACAAAATGAGAAAATACTATACCAGAAGAAAATTATCCCACAAGAAATACAAGAATGTGAGGTGGCGGAGTATAATTGGATGATCATTAAGTGTGGGTCACACCTTAAACGAATGGTATGCTGCCACCTCGTATTCGTGTGCTTCTTGCTCCCCTAATTCTTGCAGCTTAGCAGATCTCGACAAAATGTATAGAAGCCCTGACACTAGAGCTCGAACTTAAGCATAAAGAGCCTTCCAAAACACCTATATGGTTAGTGATAAGCTCATTTTATATCATGTTTTGAACTCATTTAAGTTAGTATTTTTCAGTGAATTATTCCCTAATAACTTGTTTGACACCTTATTATGTGCTTAATTATATTTTGTAGGTCAAGTACAATATTTGTACGTGTAATATAGTATTTCTATACTTACACAATCCAAGGGGACAAAAAATGGCCAATTTGAAAGAGACACAAACTTTCTAAAATTTGCTTGGTCGTTTGAAACAAGAAGAGGGAAATGACTGCCCGGTCCCAACGGCCATATACCTCAAACCATTGCAGGGATAGGGTTGTCATTTCACACGAACACGCTTTAATGAGTCCTCTATAACTTTGCTACACACATGATATGCAAAAGATGTTGACCGAATGAAAATAGGAAAGGAGAGATTTGTGCCTATCTACAAATCTCTCCTTTATCTCCCGGGATTTGATGTACCAGAATCCCAGGATTTACCCTAACTAGAATTGAGAAGTGTCTATATATGTTGTATTGATGAAAAACGAAAAACACAAGAAAAAGATAAGAAAGAAAAGGAGAAGAAAGATCTCTCTCGTGAAGTAGGCAATTAGTCGAACCACGAAAAAATTCCTTGTCTCGTTTTTCATTCTTTCAAATTCAAGATGGTATCGGAGCAGGTTTTTATTCCTGCGTAAATTGTCATCAACCGTGTGAGGTTTTCCGATGGTACAACCGACCGACGATATGGCAGAGGCAGAGGCAGCGGCTCTAAACGAAGCCACCAAAGCTCTCGCAACAGTTAACCTTTTCAAGATAAGTAATCATCCGACGAACATCAGACGGATTTGATGATCGAAGTCAAGCTCGACAACCAGAATTATGTACTATGGGCGCGACTTATGGAAGTCGCTGATATGAGTTTCTAACAGAAAAGCCACCAGAAAAGACAGATTCGACATACAAATCATGGAGGAAAAAAGACATCCGAGTGTTTTCCTGGCTAACGAACAATATAGATCGAAGTATCGTGAGGCAGTACATCCATTTTCCGACATCTGAAGTATTGTGGAGGACGCTGGTAAGACCTTTTTGGCAGGGGAAGACAGCTTACAAATTTTCGACTTAAAGACGAACGCAGGATGACTATCTTAGGATCAAATTAGAATTGAGGAATACTATAGCCTATCAAACAGTTTATGGATGGAAATCGATAAGCGGAGACTGAATCCGATGAAATACGAAGAGGATATCATGAAGTATAATAACGGAGGTGATTATTTGGCAAGATGGGTATCCCCTGAAAAGTTTTCCCGAAGCTCGACAAAATAGAGGTGGATAGGGTTGAGGAACAACGGCGTACGGTGAGACTGTGGAAACAAAGGACAACGGTGTTGGTTTCACAGCCGTAGGTGTCGGGAGGCGAGGACCCATCAACCATGGCGGAATCACAGGCCAGATTTCTCCCCCAAGAAGCAGCGATTCTCAGATTGAGAATGATGTATAGACGAGAGACCGAGACGAGCAGTGGAGAAATCGAGGCGGTGAAATGAGGAATAAAGCAATGTGGATAGAAAAAGGGAAGTCGGTGAAATCAGTGGGTAAGTATGGTGAGTTTTTCTTTAAGTATACCTATTACTAATGCACGGTATTTTTCGGAAGGGTATTTTGATGTGCAGAAGGGAGTAGCAAATTCTTGTGAGGCTGTGAAAAGAAAAAATTCGAGATGGATTTTCGATTATGGGGCCATTGACACGATTACATATGATGTTAATAATTTAAATGCTGCACAGGTTTCCCGGAAAAGCAGTATTCAGACAGCAAATGGAGAGTTGTTACCCGTTAAGGGCGGGAAGGATTGAGATAACTCCTTCACTAAAGTTATCAAATTGTTTATTAGTTCCTGCTCTGTCCCATAAATTACTATTGATTAGTCAAGTGACTAAGGAACTGAATTGCTATGTTGTCATGTTTCCCACATTTTGTGTATTGCAGGGTATTCGGACGAATGAGATTATTGGATGTGACACTGAATGGGCTGGACTGTACTACGTCGATGAAGTCCCAGATTCTCAAGTCCTGTCAGCAATTAGCACTCATTCCCAGAAAAGTTGATTGTGGCATCAACGCTTAGGTCATCCGTCCGATAGTTATCTCAAGAAACTCTTCCCTAAGTTTTCCAGTTTTTCTATTACGTGTGATTCTTGTTTTCGTGCTAAAGCTCATCGAGCTTCTTTTGTGTCAAGTATTTCCAAGACTGAAAAACCGTTTTCGATTATTCATTCTGATGTATGAGGCTATGCCCCAGTTATTGGCGGGAATGGATTGCAGTATTTTATTCTTTTTATCGATGATTGCACCAGGATGTGTTGGATCTATTTCTTGAAAAATAAGAGTTAGGTCTGTGACAATGTTTTTTCATTCTACAACATGATTTCTACCCAATTTGAGTGCTCTATTAAAAATTTTCGGTCTAACTATGGGGGGAGGGGGAAGGTGGGGTGAATATGTGAATTCAAAAATGGTTGATTTTTGTAACGAAAAAGGCTTGATTCATCAGAATACGTGTCCATATATCCCAGAGCATAATGGGGTAGCTGAACCGAAAAAACGTTTTCTTTTAGAAATGACGACAGCAATGATGCTTGAGTCCCGGGTCCCCTCTAAATTTTGGCCAGAAGCCTTGGCCACAACTACTTATCTAGCAAATCGTCTCCCAACTCGGGTTCTGGGTTTTAAAAACCCCCTTCATACTGTATCTAGTCATACTAAAGTACCCCCATATCTCACGCTAGATCCTAGAGTGCTTGGATGCTCAGTCTTTGTTCATATTCCTCAAGTTAATCGAAATAAACTCGATCCCTACTCGCTTAAATGAATTTTTGTAGGGTACGACATTCATCAAAAAGGATATCGGTGCTACAATCATATCTCGAAGCGGTTGTTTGTTATGCTTCATTGTGACTTCATTGAAACGGAGTTTTACTTCAGTCAGCCACCTCAATATAGTGGTCAGGGGGAGACTGTTACTACTAGTGATCCACTAGATTGAGTGAGACTCTCTTCCATTGCTCCAGATAGCCAGAGAGAGCCACTAATGCCCATGCCACCTCCTGTTGTCCCAGCCGAGGCTCCTGAGACAGCGGTACAGTCTAGAGGCCCCGAAGTGTCGCCTCCTTCTCCGGATATCACGGTAAGCCCTATTTCCCCTGATGCTGAGCCTGTTGTTTTTTATGACATGGTAGCTTCTGATAGTTCAGGTGATGGAAGCGTACCAGTAGTACCGAGACGGGATCTCTCGAATCGATCAACCAGGAGTATTCCTGCGAGATATTATTCGGCAGAGCATGTACTTGGAATGAAACGATATCCTGTGGCTAATATGTTCAGGGGTAGAATGTTAGATTCAGCCAAGACGTTCTCTATGGCTCTGTACACTGATGAAATTCCAAGAACAGTTGATGAAGTATTAAGTATACCCGAGTGGAGGAAGGCAATGGAGGTTGAGATGGCGGCGTTGGAGAAAAATCACACCTGGGATAAGTGTAGAATGAGTGGGGGAAAGAAACTGGTTGGATGCAAGTGGGTGTATACAATAAAGCGGAATGCTAATGGCTCGGTTGAACGTTATAAGGTGAGACTCGTCGCAAAAGGATACACCCAAACCTATGGGGTGGACTATTCTGAAACTTTTACACGTGTTGCTAAGATTGATACTATTCGTGTTCTGTTTTCTATTGCAGCAAACAAGAGTTGGCTCTTTATCTGTTTGATGTGAAGAACGCATTTCTGTACGGTGATCTAAATGAGGAAGTTTATATGGAGGGTCCTTCGGCGTTTTCACACCAATTTCGAGCAGGGGAAGTCTGTAGATTAAGGAACGCATTGTATGGACTTAAGCAATCACCAAGAGCATGGTTTGGCCGCTTCACTTTGGCTATGAAATGATATGAGTACAATCAGAGCAATTCTGATCACACTCAGTTCCTCAAGCGATGGCCACAGGGAATTATATGCCTTATTATCTATGTGGACGACATGGTGATAACAGGAGATGCTACTGAGGAGATTGGGAGCTTGAAGGAGAATTTATTTAAGGAATTTGAGATGAAGGATCTAGGGCAGTTGAAGTATTTTCTTAGCATTGAAGTCTTAAGATTGAAGCATGGAATCTACATGTCACAGTAAAAGTATATCTTAGACTTATTGGTGGAAATAGGCCTTCTGGAGTATAAGCCAGTGGACTCTCCTATGATGTCGAATCACGGACTGAGAATAATTGAAGGGGACGAACCCGCTGATAGGGGGAGGTACCAACATCTTGTGGGAAAGCTGATCTATTTATCACACACACGATCGGATATAGCATACGCAGTCGGGATAGTCAGTCAGTTCATGCATAGTCCTTCCTCAAAAGGAACATTTGGAGGTAGCAATTCGAGTAGTTCGATACTTGAAGGGGACAAGTGATGTTGGGGTGATGTTTAAAAACAATGGCCACCTAGAAATGGAACTGTATCCTGATGCAGATTGGGCAGGGAACTCAGTGGACCGAAAATCCACGTGGGATATTTCACTTTTATTGGAGGAAACTTGGTGACCTAAAAGAGCAAGAAACAGAAGGTGGTAGTGCTCTCAAGCACAAAGGCTGAGTTTCGGGGAATAGTTAGAGGAATTGCTGAGATATTGTGGCTGAGGAAGTTAATGGCGGAGTTGGGTTTCTGCTCAAACCGGCCCTGCCCACTCTACTGTGATAATAAAGTAGCAGTCCATATTTATGAGAATTTTGTACAACATGACAGGGCAAAACATATTGAGTTTGATCGACACTTCATCAAGGAGAAGCTCAAGAGTGGAGTAATCTCTCTTCCCTTCATTCGTTCTGAAGACCAGTTAGCTAATGTGTTAACCAAAGTAGTAGCACGGAAGTCATTTCATGATGTAATGTGCAACTTGGGTGTTAGACTTCCCACCACTCAACTTGAGGGGGAGTGTTGACCAAATAAAAATAGAAAAGGAGAGGTTTGTGCTTATCTACAAATCTCTCCCTTATCTCCCGAGATTTGATGTATCAAAATCCCGGAATTTACCCTAACTAGAATTGAGAAGTGTCTATATATGTTGTATTGATGAAAAACGAAAAATACAAGAAAAAGAGAAGAAAGAAAAGGAGAAGAAAGATCTCTCCCGTGGAGTAGGCACATAGCTAAACCACGTAAAAATTCCTTGTGTCGTTTTTCATTCTTTCACATTCAAGAAATGATGAAGTGAGGACAACGTTTGGAGGGATTTTACCTGATCGGGTAAAATGCAGGCGCAATGATCAAGTTGTCCCTTGAAGCCTTTGTATCTCTCAAACGGTTTGGAGGATTAGGCTGTAATTTCACAGAAGTATTGCCCTAGTAGTCCTGAATAACTCTTGTATACACCTGAGACGCAAAGGAGATGCCTAAGATAGGGTTTGAAGTCAATTTATCAGATTGGGTCAAGTAAAACTGCAATGACCGAGATGCCCCTAAAATAATTTTAATCTCACAAACGGCTGGGAGGATGGCCTTGTTGATGAGAGTGGGCGAGCCAGAACTGATGACCCGTTGCAAGGGATGGGAGGCCCAATGACTCGTGCGCGGGCCAAGAGAATGAAGGACGCGTTGAGAATACTGCTGGAAGGTGTGAGAAGATAAGAGGAAGCTAAATTGGATGCCGACAAGTCATGGGTCAACATGCTCACGTTGGTAGAAGGCCAAGATACGCGTGAGGGAGTCATGGCGGGCGAGATGGGCGCCGCGAGCTAGTTACTTAGTCATTAAATTAGGATTAAAGTTTGGACTATTAAAGTTTATTATTTTGGTAATGTTTTAATTAGGATATTATTAG
>JAOYMZ010022919.1:0-17989 GCA_025802335.1 Pinguicula primuliflora | reverse complement strand
TCATGCGCACTTCCTTTCAAAAGTTGGGTAAGTTTAAAAAATTCATCCATATTTTCCTCAACAGTTTTTTCAGAATCTATTTTATATAAGAACAGTGACCCTTTAACAAAGATTAGGTTTGTTGGTGCCTTAGAAGCATAAGTTTCATGCAATTTTTCCCAAATCTCTAACGGATCCTCTGAACCATCTAATTTCCTAATGACAGAATCAGACAAATTTAAAATCAACAGATTCAATGCTTCTTCCCTAATTTCCTCAGCCTTAGCAGTAAGGGTTTCAGGTCATTTTTTTAATAGGTTTTAAAGCATAATGCACTTTATAATGTGAAAGAACAGAATGCATGCATCTAGCCCAGGTAACAAAATCCCCCTTCCCATCAAATTGTGCAATTTCAATTCTGGCAGACATATTCAGTGATCGCAGACACATCAAAGTCTCAGAAAAATGTACTCGTGTGCTCAGATTTCAGATACTCTCAAGGAGCATGCAGGAGAAAATTTAAATTAGATCTTATTTCATCCTTATAACTCTTTTCAGAGTTTAGCAGTAGTGAAGGCAGTCTAATCCTGACTCTAATCACATGCAAGGGATGTACCCACAGAGATCCTCAAGGGTTCTATTCACAGCACTCCTCTCTAAGATCCCTAAATAACACTCAAATAGAAAAATAGCAGGCAGGACTCACGGGCCAAAGCAGTAAACAATTTTGCTCACAGGCCAGATAATATCAGTCAAGGTTCACGGGCCAACACAGTAAAATTACCTCAGGCTCACAGGCCAAACTCAAGCTCACAGGCCCACCTTAAGAGTACAGAAAAGGATAAAAGAGGACTTACACCGGGCTGTGTGTATAAGCCTCAGTCCAAAAATATTCTGTGGACGGTTTGTTGTCTGGAGGCTTCTAATATTGTCCCTGTTTTTTCCTTTTTATGAATTTTATTTTTTCTTTTCGTTCGCTTCCCTGTAATTCAGTCAGCAAGTAATACCAAAAGGCAATGTATAGCCAGATAGCACAAAATCTCAAATATCACAGACAGGCAAATCAGAAATCCAAACAGTGTTTGAATTTGGCGCAGCGAAAATATTTTGTAACTAAACCTTTGAAAACCGTTTAAAAATTCATAGTTTCAAAGATCTTTCAGTAAAATGTAACAGTTTTGAAAACAAGATGGTTTTCAAAAACTCGAGCAAGTAATCACAGATTTTCCAGTGACAAGTAGTTTAGCTAATTTCACATGAGGCTCAAATTTCAGCAATGTACGACAAGAGAGAGAAACAATTCAGTATCTCAAGACCAGTTTAACAGCAGATCTATCAGTGTCACATGCGAATCACAGATCTAGTGTAAAACAGTGCATGCAATATCGAATCGACAGTAATTCCAACAATAATTTTAGAATATCAGTCAAGTACGATTTTCAACAGTAACAGTTCAATACAAAATTGAACTACCAATAAAACTCAGCGAATCACAAAATTTCAACCGACAAATTACGGATCTACTACTAGAAGTCTCATATCTCAACAGAAATGAGACATGCAAACCACAAACAGAACCAGATCTGAGCGATAACCAGGCTTCGATACCACTGTGAGGTCCGTATGACCTTGCTCAGATCCTAGATAGACAGAAAAGTAGATTGTTAGTATGTAAATCACAGAAACAACAGAGTGTAATGAGAATATATCAAATATGATATATAAACACAAATCCTGAATGCCGAGAGTCGCAGGAGTCTAGATCTATCAACAGCAACACGAAACAGAGCCGGAGCTCAGGCCGTCAGTATAAGAGCCTCTAAGTAACCGTCGTTCAACTCGAGAAAAACCGGAAAGTAATCGGTTCAAAATAATGAGAGTAGGACAAGGAGTCCGAATCTGTGCTTAGAGTGAGAAATGATCGATAGATCGGCCGAAAATCGAAAAAACAACGGTGAGTTTCGGACGTTTTCGAAAGTTCCAGAGAGTTGCAGAGAGATAGAAAAAGTTAAAGTGACGATACAGCACATACATATGCGGGCCAAGGGAACGGACGAAGTTAAATGGACAAGTGGGCCGAACAGATAAAAGAATTGAGGCCCAACTCCGAAATCTAATCCATCAGACCAAGTCAACCTCACCAGGTAAAAAATTGGGCCGTACATGGAATATAATCAATAACCCACGGATGCAGGCCCAACACCAACATACAAATCTAGGCCCACTAACACAACCAAGCCCAAGAAATCTAACTCACACACCCACACCTACGTTGTTAAGAACCGAAAATCCGAGAATTAAGGTTGATACGACGTTAATCCGGGAGATAGAATTTCAACCTCCAAGCCATGTACGTGACCCGGTTGACAATTCACAAGTCATATGTAAGCCTATAAAAAGTCCTACGACTTATAGATTTTAACATCATTCGGCCATCGAATTCGGGACGTGCACGAGTGCAAAAATAAGAAATTAGATGTTAGTGCAACAAGTATATAAATGAAATATGGTCATGTGCCCAAATTCCCTAACAATACGTGTAGTCAATGATTTAATGCAGTCTCCTCGGATGCTGCATTTATTAAAGGATAGTTGGAGTACAAATGGTTCGACGAGTTAACCACGTCGAGTCTCTGTCGGATCGACTGAAGTGTGTTAGTCCCGACTAGGTTATTAGGGATTTTTAACTCTAACAAAAAAATGTGTTTGACAAAATCGACACGACTTGTCAAGCTCTGTCGGGATTTTAATTATGACAAAAACAATTGACAAAATCTAGTTAGATCGGTAAACGTGCAAACTTTCTTTCTTGAACTTCAAGATGCTCCCATGGTTTTTATCACCAATTCTGGATTCCTCCCATTTGGAAGACTGGAAGATAGAGTGTGTGAAGATACTTCCACCATAAGCTCGTTTTGTTTATATTGATCTTTGTTAGTGTTGGCTGTTTCACAAGCTTCATTTCTTCATTTTCATCATGGAATCTGAAATTTATTTCTTTGAAATACCGTTCACTGGTCCAAACTTTCTCTTCACATGATAGGAATTGCTGGAAGAGTTGCAACGAGAAATTAAGAGCACCTCACTTTATCCGAGAAGACACACCAGCACCACTTTACTGGTATACCTGTGTTTGTGGGGAGGGGGAGGGGTAATTGGTAGAAGGTTGCTGGTTTGTCTTACGGGATAAAAATTATTGCACATAATAATATGGTGTGCCTTATTCTGGGTGGGAACAAAATCAGAGAAGGAAACGACGTTGGCAACCATGTATTACGAATGAGGAATATGTTTTCTTGTTGTTATTGATTGTTGTATCTCTATTTATAGAAAAATATCTTGAATGATCATAATTGTTCCACCTGTTGTACATCAAAATAGAATATGAAAAAAATCGTTCTGTTCATGGAAAGATGCAAAACGCGCAGATTATGAAAAGATTACACGCGCAGTGTTTTTTTGATAAGTATTGAAATAAATAAGTAATTTGGATTTAGAATTTAGGGTTTAGGGTAAGTGCCTGACTGAGATATCCAAGTTCATGCTTAGCCGTCAGCCGTGAATAGAATAACACGGATGATGTACATAATACTGATTAGTTGTAGCATGGATGCCTCATCCAGGTTAACCACGAATGCATCGTGATTTTAACGACTACCGAGTTATTTCCGACTTTATTATTCAAGTATTTAATATACAAAAAACTCGAATTAATCTATTTGACACGCTAAGTGAGTATGAATGGACAAACATGCGTATGAATACATTAGTTTTTATTGGGAGCTAAGGCACTAGTAGGATTGGAGACCGTATTTTCAAGTAGATTGGAAACAAAGAGACTTCATTACGTAATTCGTAAGAGCAACTTGTCTTGGATGTGAATCAATCATATATTGTTCATCTCACAATTTATATAGGCGTTAAACAAAATTTAAACTGTGTAAAAGAGGTGAATTATATACCACAATTATGAGTCCATGCGTAATTAACGGATTGTGGTTGTTTAGTGTTATTTTTTAGGGTCCGACTGCATTATTTGGGTTTACCACGTATTGTCGTGCTCTTAACATGATAGTTGGATCATGAATGACTCTTCCGGGATAACTACAATAAGTCACGGTCTTGTCGATTGCTTTGTTTGTTTAATAGTTTAGGGCTCAACTAAGATAACCAGGATTATCACGTATAGTCGAGCTTGTACCGTCAGACATGGATAGAACCTGGATTACAGGATAGTTGGAGTACGGATGACTCTTCTAGGATAACCACGACAGGTCGCGGTTTTGACGATTGTTTGGTTGTTTAATAGTTTAGGGTCCGACTGCATTATCTGAGTTTACCACGTATGTTGTACTCATAACATGATAGTTGAAGCATGTCTCTTCCGGGATAACAACGATAAGTCGCGGTCTTGTCGATTGCTTTATTTGTTTAATAGTTTAGGGCCCGACTGAGGTAACCGAGATTATCACGTATAGTCGAGCTCGTACCGTCAGACGCGGATAAAACGATGGATTATAGGATAGTTGGAGCACAAATGACTCTTCCGGAATAACTTAAACTGGTCGCGGTCTTGTCGATTGCTTTGTTTATTTAATAGTTTAGGGTCCGACTGCATTATTCGGGTTTACCACGTATGTTGTGCTTATTATAGGATAGTTGGAGCGCAAATGACTGTTCATAGATAACCACGACGGGTCACGATCTTGTTGATTGCTTTGTTTGTTTAATAGTTTAGGGTCCGACTGCATTATCCTGGTTTACTACGTGTTGTCGCGTGTGTACCGTCAGACGTGAATAGAATAACCACGAATGTTGTGCTTATTACAGGATAACTATGCACACAAGCTTCTTTCGGGATAAACACGATGGGTCGGAGTCGTGTCAATCGCTTTGTTTGGAGCACGAATATTGTTTTCGGAAGTCGGGATTGCATCGACTGATGTGCTTATTCTGCCTTGTCGATTCGTATCAAAAAGCAGAATATGAAAAGACGTGATGTATGTATTAATAATATCGAGTTCATCCTCTCAATTCTTCATCTTGTTGCTGAGCTTGCAAAAATAAAAATGTTGAATCGACAACGACATGGTGTCTTCCTCACTCTCGTGCACGTCGACGTTGTAGCCTCCCCTATTCTCGCGTACGTTGACGTTGCAGCCGCCCCAACTGTTACGCAAGCAGACGTTGTAGCTGCCCTTGCTTCCGCACACGTAAAAGCTGATGTCCCCACTCCATCTCCAGTCATCATTGTCTTGGACGAAGATGACGAAAAGGACGATGATGGGGAGGATGAAGACGATGAGGAGGAGGAGGAGGATCAGGATGACGAAGATGATGATTATGATGGCGATGATGATGAAGAGGACGACGATGAAGTTGACGAAGAGGATGCTAAGGAGGAGGAGGATGACGAAAATGAGAACTCCAATGAAGGCATTGATAAGCTACCCACCGAATACTCCAACTCGTCCAATGATTCATGGAGAGTGTGGTCCCCGCATTCGCAGATTTCAAGGATGAGTCCGGCACCATCACCACCGCCTATACCAGATTCATGGTTGAGTCCGACCAGTGATGGTAGTCAATTTTAGTAACAAACATCTTTAAAGATAGTTAAATTTTGTAAATTACGGATAGTTGTATAATTATGGATGATCTTTTACTTCCAAAAAATTTGGAATCTTATAAAATAAAGTCATTATCATCTGCAAACAATTGAAAACAGAGTATCATATGTAAATGTGGGAAAATTATAGAGTCGGGTATCACGACAAAATTGGTCGTGCTAAGACTGAATGAATGAACGACGACTAGTCGTGTGAGACACGAAACAATCCCTTCAGTTTCACGCTATCATTCTTATAATGTAATTAAGCGATCCTACAATAAATACCATACAGAAGTGTAAATCTTACAAGAAAATGCATTACCCATCTCTCGATTGTAACGGTAGTGCCATAAATTAGCTAGAACTTGGAGTCAAACGAATCTTCAACAAATAAACCAGCTTAAAATGCACCCTTTTCATGCTGGACCCGTCGATGATCTCTGTATGTTACTCTCTGAATACGTTTTTGGACTAGTCGTTGAGCCGGGAAGGGTGAAGAAATGGAAAAACGAAACCGAAAAAATGCAGGTTTTCAGTTTTTTGGTCATCGTATTTCGATACAGTCGTAGATGGGTTTAGTGGGAATGAGTGTGGTTAAGTTAGCTGGGTGTTTAGTAGTAACCATTTAGTTGTAAACTAAAATATATTCGTTTTTTGATTTATTTTTAAAGATGGAGGTTACATTTGCAATTCTTTTTTTAAAGATTACTTTTCAAAAACAGATTTCTCATAAAGTTACTTTTGCGAATGACCCCAATAAAAAGAGCACTGCATATGTTTAAGTGGCATGATGGGAATAGTGCGGCAGGTAGTCTAGTGTTTAACACTTTTGTGCGTGTCCGTTGACAGGCCAATCCCACAATGTTACGAGGGCACTGCACACTATACAGTGAGTTACCTCATTATATACTCCCCTCTTCCGAAATTTTATTGATTTCTATTTACAAATGTACAACGACAGATTATAGTACTTTATATTGTGCTCATATACCATGTTTAGGCTCTCTATATCAATCTTCAATTCACACAAATAAATGAATTTTTTCGTGGAAATGCAGCACCGGAAGCCAAAAGAGACCAGCTTGTTAACCGAGCTGAAATGAGAATTTTGGTTGGTTATAGCTCAGTCTCAATGGGTTATAGGATATATAATCCTGTAACTAAATATGTTACTGTTCATAGAAGTGTTGTGTTTGATGAAGAAGCAAAGTGGAACTTTGGAAAAATGCAGTCTGAAACTATAATTGGTGAAACCAGTAGATAGAATCAAGATGCTATGATTGATTCAAATGAAGAGGAATGTCATATCAGAACCCATTCCTTGCAGGAGATCTACAACCAGTGTATTTTGGTTGAAGCTGAACCTAGAGATGGCAGATCAGTACTGGAAAATTCTAAATGGAGGCAAGCCATGCAGGAGGAGCTTGCCATGATAGAGAAATACAAGACTTGGGTTCTGGTTGATAAACCAATAGACAAAAATGTTATTGGGTTGAAATGAATATTTAGAACCAAACTAAATGCTGATGGTTCTATTAATAAGCATAAAGCAAGGCTTGTTGTGAAAGGCTTTGATCAAGAAGCTGGAGTAGCCTACTTGGAAACTTTTGCTCCAGTTGCCATGTTAGATACGATCAAACTTTTACTTTCCCTTGCTGCTCAGAAAGATTGGTCAGTTATACATTTGGATGTTAAATCTGCCTTTTTAAATGATGACTTAAGTGAGCAAGTTTATGTGTCTCAACCTCCGGGATTTGAAAATAAATTTGCATCAGGAAAGGTTTATCTATTGAAAAAGGCTCTATATGGACTTCACCAAGCACCCAAGGCTTTGAACGAAAAACTAGATAGGTCACTGATCAATTCTGGTTTTCATAAAAGTAAGAATGATGCAACTCTGTATTTGAAATTTTCTGAATCAGGTTGCATAATATTATCTGTTTATGTTGATGATCTTTTATTGACTGGAAGTGATATATCTGGCATAAATGAAGTCAAGATGAAACTGCAGAAAAGTTTTGAGATAACTGATCTAGGACAAATGAAATATTTCCTGGGACTTCAAGTCAGTCAAATAGATGAAGGTACATTCATATCTCAATCAAAGTTCGCTAGAGATCTATTGAACAGGTTTGAAATGCAAGGATCTAAACCTATAAGTACTCATTTAGTACATGGATCTTCTTTATATGACAATGTTGAGACCAGTATGTGTGATGCTTCGAAATATAGAAGTTTGGTTGGATCTCTTTTATACTTATGTGCAACAAGGTCTGATTTGATGTTTGCTACAAATATGTTGTCCCAGTTTATGAATTCTCCTACTGAGATGCATATGATAGCTGCAAAACGAGTTCTTAGATATGTAAAAGGTTCACTTGGAGCAGGAATCGTGTTCAAAATGAATGAACCTATACTTTTAAAAGGCTTTGTGGACAGTAACTTTGCAGGTTCTAAACACGATTTGAGAAGTACTTCAGGGTATTGTTTCACCCTTGGATCAGCTATATTCTATTGGCATACCAGTAAACAACAGACAGTGGCTCAATCAACCGCTGAAGCAGAGTACATAGCTGCTGCAACCGCTGTGAATCAAGCTTTATGGCTAAGGAAAATCCTGGATGAACTACAGTTGTTATCATATGATCCGACTGTATTGAATAGTGATAGCAAATCAACCATTACCATGATCAAGAATCCTGTGTTTCACAGCAGAACAAAGCATATAAAGATTAAATATCATGCTATACGAGAAGCAGAACAAGGAAAGCAGATCATGTTGTAGCATTGTTCTTCAACGGATCAAATAGCTGATATTTTCACTAAGGCTCTACAAAAGGAAAGACATGCTATGCTTATGATGAAGCTTGGAATGTGAGGAGTGAAGAAAAGAAGACTGATGTTGAATGTTTTTTGATGAAATGAAACTGATGTTTCGTTTGTTTTAAAATCTGTTTGTTTGAAGTTGTAAAACATGTATAGAAACGTGTTGTAGAAAAGAAGGCGCGTTTTGTTTTGAGTTAACCCCCTTATGTAAAAAACTTCGAAAGCAGGAATGAGAAAATTATTTTGCTCCTCAATCATACTTTTCCTTCGTACACAGAAACCATACAAAAACCAGGAACAAAGGTTCTCTGTTCATGATCTTAAAATCTCTTCCTTCATACAAATCCTGTTCGCTCCTCTCTAAATTAAGTCCTAAAACAATCAATTACCATAGTTTATCAGCCCCAAGCAGTATTTAGGATACGTCCAGTGACTCGTTGTTCTACCACAATTGCTGGTAATAGAATTTTGTTCAATTTTTTAATTCTGTTAATTGCTTAGGTGGATGCTTATGATTGTGCAACTCGCATTATCTAGATTAATCTTTGGTGGAAGTAGGGGTGAGTATCGGGATATCGGGCTCGGGATTGCCTAATCCCGAGACCGTCCCGATAACTACCGGGACGGTTTTCTTGTCCCAGTCCCGGCCCGGTAACAAATCGGGCTTACCGGTACGGGGATGTCGGGATCCAGTCCGATACCGGGATTCCCAGTTACAAAACAACACACGAAAATACCCAAACACAGAAATCTGAATACGAGTGATAGATCTAGCAACGAAAGTTTTTTTGCCTATATAGAATATATTACTGGCTTAACCTGAATTTAGGTAAAACAAGAAGTAATAAGAAGAATGTGCGAGAGAGAATGTGTCTGATACTGTCATGGGACTTACCGTAAGCGACGGCCGTCGGCCAACGGGAGACTGATAAGAGAGGGAATTGAGATTTGAGATGAGACTCACGAGAAAGGAAGGGGAATTGAGATTTAAGATTGCGGCTAGCTAGGGCTGAAGGTGAAGTGATGAGAGAGGAGAGGAAATCCGGGATTGAGATTTAAGATTACTATGCCATTCATGAATATATTGCCGGTGTTAAAGGAGTGGGAATCATGGATTTCACTGAAGGAAACAAAGGACTAAAGAGACGACAGACGAGGTGGATTGTAAGCACAGTCCAAGTCCAAACAGATTAAGTGATTTTTTGGTGGGTCGGGTAGTTAAATTTTTTTTAAATACATATGAGGCATTCAGCCAAAAGTAGCGACAGAAATAAAAGACAGGCCTGTATCCTTATTACAGCGGTTCGAAAACAAATGAATTCGGGGGTGGAACATCCCCCAGACCCGGAAGCTTGGTAAGAACTGCATCCAGCCGGCTGGATTCAAACACGGACATCCCTTGGTCTAATTGGTGTGGTGATCTCCAGTCATCGATAATCATGGGATCGTGCCAAAAACTTTGTAACTGGTAGTTAGGTAGGCCGATGGCTGACTTTGCCAGAGAGTCTGCCGTCCCATTTTTCGTTCGGGGCACATAGTTCAGGAACACTCCTTCCCAACTCCTCAAGAAAGACCGGATCCTGGATATTAGGGGGGCAACTACGACATTTTCTGCCTTGGAAGAGAGTTGCGCCACAGCCTCCAAACTATCCATCCTAATAATCACGTTATGGATTCCCAGCTTGACAATCTGCTCCATACCTCTCAAGATGGCCCAGAGTTCAGCCATTAAGACTGAACAACAGCCCAGTTTAGCAGAGAAACCAGATATCCAATTGTAACTAGCGTCACGCAGGACATTGCCGAATGTCGCCATGGATGAGGTGCGGTGGACAGCAGCGTCCACATAGAGAGTGAAGTCCGTCCCAGACCTTGGCGGAGAGAGTTGGGGGTCCGGACAGGCCGGCAAACACCAGAGAGTTGCTGATTTATGCCGCTGAGTTGTAAGGACTTCGCATCGAACTCTGCTTGTTTCCCGGACATAAGCTTGGATTGAAGAAATTAACGCCTGAGCTGTCATGGGTTTGTTCTGGAAGATGGCTTCATTCCGCGATGTCCATAGCTTCCATGACGTCAACGCAAAAGTAGCCGGCCAATTGAACACAAATTTTGTTTTGGCTTTTTATTTTTTTGTTGCAGGCCCACTATACCCCATGGCAGTTTTTTTACCAATGCATTCTTCATTAATAATTTGGACACGGGTCTGGGCCACCGTCCACACGACAACGGGCCTGGGTAAATTAAAAAAAATGTTATCAGGATATCGGGAATCCCGAAAAATCACTGGGGTATTCTGATCCCGTACCGATAAGCTATCGGGAATAAAAAATGGTTCCGATACCGGTACTGATTCCCGATTTCACTTACCGGACCGGGCTTATCAGGTCGGGATTATCGGTACTTGGAAAATCTCGGTAATCCCATTCCCAGATGCTCACCCCTAGGTGGAAGACATTATATTCTCCTTCCTACCGTATACCTGCATAATCCATTAAGTTCCTATGGAATTATTGCATCTCTTTAAACATATTTAGCTATTACTGTATTTTGTTTATACCTTGAAACTGCATTTTTTAGATTGTCAAGTGTTTAGGGGCAAAGATCATTTTAATTTTTGTTAAGAGATTATCTTATGGATTTGGTGCCCCTTTGATGAACTGAGCAATACGTTCCAGTTTTAGATTATGTTAGCTCTTCCCATGTATGCTCACCCTGCCTTGGAAATGTACGGGTTCCATTTTATGGTTCATTGTTAGATGTGTCCTTTTGCACTGTATATATAACTGTGTTATGCTTCAAATCATCTTCGTGCCTTACATTTGCAAATTTCCCTTACTTTTCAGGACACAAAAATGGGTACTTTGTATTGCATGTTCACGTGATATGACAAAGGTGATCACCAAGAACAAGAGTCCACGAGTATCCATGGAATATGGACGCTATTTTAGAGTTCTGGTTCAGTATTTACAAAGAAGAAAGAGATGAATGCTCTCCTCGTAATTTGGTAAACATAAAAAGTCATACGTTGTATTTGGGAGTATTTACAAAGAAGAAAGAGATTAATGCAAGAAAATTTGATATTGAGATCATAAAGTACAAAGGGGGACTGGTAGAGCATATCAGAGCATTCAGGAGATATAAAAATGTGGTCCCTGGACACAATCAATGAACTTGTACCATCTTCATAGGTTTTTTTGAGTGTAATATTTATCGGTGTTGTATTGTTTGCTTGTTTTTCGAGTTTAACTTTGGCAATTCATTTTTACCGAGTGTAACATTGACATCTTAAAATGTTTTTTCGAGTGTATGATTGTTTACTTGTTTTGATTCGGATAGCAATGGTGTTATGGAGTGTTTACAGCGTGAGGGGTATTAGGGTCATTTAACCATCATTAAATTGTTCAATCAGTCGTAATCCACTTCCAAGTAAACACGCGAAACCTAAACTAACTCAATCAAAATCAAACTTGAAAAGTTGTTTACTATATTTGATGTTGATACCGGTAACGCTCCAAATCAAAATCAAACTCGAAACCTTAAATCTACAGTAAATGGACCCTTATAAGAAATAATATAGGATTGACTACAAGAAGATTTTTGCTCTAGTTGCGTGACATGGTACCATTCGTTTGGTGCTTGCACTAGCACCACAAAACTCATGGTCAATCTTCGAAATGGATGTTAAGTCGATATTCTTACAAGGAAAGCCATCAAGAAATTGTTTATGTTGACCAATCTCCAGGTGTGTGCTACAAGGAACGGCAACAAACAAAGTATACAAACTAAGCATGGCTTTTTATGAGCTGAAACAAGCTCCTCAAGCTTGGTACAGTCGCCTCACTGAGTATCTCTTGTTAAGAATATTAATTGTAATTAAGGAAAAGATAATGATAAATCTTTCCTTAACTATATTCCTTGATTTTTGGATCTAGAAACCGTGTGATGTGATTCTGTGAATACTATATGTACCCCACGACAGTGAAGAGAAAAAAACCAAGAAAGAAAAAGGAGAAACACCATCTCCCATGGAGTAGGGATTTCCCGAACCACGTAAGATCCTTGTGTTCTTCATTCATATAACACAAACATCAAACAATCATGGTATCGGAGCAGGAATAATCCTGAATTCGTCATCTACCCAAAATCAACTGTGAATCATGAGCAAGGACATCTCAACCATGTCTCAACAAGAGTTGCAGATTTTATCACAAAAGTTCGAAGAGTTCATGAAACTTCAGAAAGATCCATCAAGCCCAAAGATGAGGAGGACGGATCAGTCATCATCAGTGAAAAGCTAGACGGTAACAACTACATCCTATGATCCAGGATGATGGAACTAACCATAGTTGGCAAAGGGCGACTGGAGTATATCACAGGAGATGCCAAAGAGCCGGCCAGAGATGACCCAGAGTACCTCAACTGGCGGAAAACAGACACCCAAGTCTTCCAATGGATCATCAAGTCCATTGATCGAAAACTGGTATCTCAATTTATCTACTATCCAAATTCTTACGAATTATGGAAAATCCTTGAAAGTACATTCAACACGGGTGAAGACAGTCTCCAGATCTTCGATCTGGTGACTAGGACAGATCGAGTCCCTCAAGGAACAATGCAATTGGAAGACTACTACTCCCACAGTAATGCAATTTGGACTGAAATCGACAGAAGGAGGCTTAATCCAATTGAATGCGTAAAGGATATTGAAAAGCACAATACACTGCAAAATGAACATCGTTTGTTCAAATTCTTAGCAGGGCTGAATCCCGAGTTTCATGCTATCATAAGGGATATTCTGAAGGAATTCCCTTTACCCTCAGTAAATGTTGCATACGCAATGATTCGCCGGGAAGCCACAAGGAATTTGATCCTGAAATCGTCATCTATCGCTGCCACCAACGGGACGAATCCAGCATCATCGGGTGAAATCGGGTCAGGATTAGCACTGTATGGACAAGAACATACCCGAAATATGCAAACCACGGTGGAACTACCGTAGCGATACAACCTTGGGAACGAAGGTCAGAAAACTCCGGCAACACCGGGGCCTCATCATCCCAACCCAACGCCCATATTGTGACCACTGTCAGATTTCGGGACACTGGAGGAAGGACTGTTGGAAATTGCACAATTCTCAGGGACAAAATCATGGCAGACGACGGGGTAGCAGGTCGAATTACGGATGGTGAGGGGGCTGTGTTGCTGTAACAGACAGCAACCGCCTTTTCGGAGAAGAAAATCGATCAAAAGGACCCAGTGGATCTGCGAACGGAGGGATTCGAATTGACGAAATTGAAACTCAAATCCATGGAGATCCAACTCCACAAAATTGCTCCCCCGGAATAGGTATGAATATCAAGTACAGAAGAGGTAAGAAAATGCTAAAATGCCCCTCTGGCTCTTCTGCCAAATATTTTCCAGTTGGATGTTTTGGTAATTTTGCAAGTATGAGTGACAGTGGGCCATTTCAGCACTTGGATGCAACTGGTCCGATGAGGCATGAATCGACTGAGCCAAATTTAGGAAGAAAATCGAACAACAAAATTGGCCCAAAATAGGTTACTAGGCCGAACCCTTTGAATGTACACTGTGCGAATATTTCTACAGCCCATATTGTAAAAAATTGGCCCCTAGGAAGAAAATGGAGTGAATTTTTGACTGTTGCGCCACAGATACCATTACCCATGGCTTGACCAATATTATTGAGATGGAGAGAACCCCGAAAAAAGCGGTCTAGACTGCAAATGGAGTTTATGTTCTCGTAAAGGGTGCCGGGAAAATTGAGATTTCCCCCTCAATTAAATTGTCAAAATATTTATATGTGTCATCTTTGTCGTACAAGCTTCTGTCTATTAGCTATATCTCACGAGAACTAAACTGTGTGGTACTAATGTTCCCTACCTTTTGTATCTTACAGGACATCCATTCGAAGAAGATCATTGGGCGTGGCACTGAACGGAATGGCTTGTACTACGTTGATGAAGTGGCTTCAGAAGGGAGGACACTTCTTACTCGTGAGTCACCAGATCCTCAAAGTTGGCTGTGGCATCGCCGTTTGGATCATCCATCTCAATCCTATCTCCGTCAATTATTTCCTAAACTTTCAAAAATTCCGTTTAACTGTGAAACTTGCATTTTGGCCAAGAGCCATTCACAGCCATTTTTATTGACTCATACTCGTGTTTCTAATATATTTTCTCTAGTTCACTCTGATGTTTGGGGACCACCTCCTGTTGTTGGGGAACAGGGGTTGAGATATTTTGTTTTATTTATTGATGATTGCTCCTGCATGACCTGGGTTTACTTTATGAAAAATAAGTCTGAGGTTTTTGAAAAATTCAAAACTTTCTATACAATGATTTCTACCCTGTTTCAAACCCAAATCAAAACCTTTCGGTCCGACAATGGGGGTGAATATGTCAATAGTCAGATGAAAAATTTTTCTTCTGAAAAGGGGATGATTCACCAAACCACCTGTCCCTATTCTGCCCAGTAAAATTGTGTGGCGGAAAGGAAAATAGACTTGTTTTGGAAATAACCCGAGCGTTGATGATTGAATCCCATGTCCCATCGAGTTTTCGGTCTGAAGCTATTACTACTTCTGTGTACTTAGCTAATCGTTTGCCAACTAAAATTTTGAAATTTCAAACCCTGATCCAAACACTATCTAATTTTACTCGACTTCTCCCACCTATGACTCTATCTCCTTGTGTTTTCGGGTGCACGGTCTATGTTCACATACTTAAGGTTAATCGGTCCAAATTTGATGCTTGTGCTGAAAAATGCATATTTGTGGGGTATGGGAGATTCCAGAAAGGGTATCGTTGTTACAATCCTCAGACAGGTCGGTTGGTTACTACTATGGACTACAATTTTGTGGAGACTGAGTATTACTATATGTCGCTATCTCAATCAACGAGTCAGGGGGAGATTGGACGATCCGACTCGCTTGATTGTCTAGCATCCTCTCCGCTGCCACAGCCGACTCATGCGTATCACGTGCCTAGCCAAGATGAACCACCCCACCTCACTCCGACGCCAATGGTGTCTCATGTGCCTCACGCACCAACCACATCTCCGCCGGTACCCACATCCATTCATGTACCTCACGTACAAGAGCCGTCTCACGAGTCAAGAGGGCCACCTGCATTGGAACACGGTATTGATGGAGTACAATCAGACCAGGAGGAGCCGCCCCAGTTACGTTCCTCACTGGATGGCCAGGTAAGTACAGATTCACCTGAGACTACTACTTTGGATTCTATGATTAACCATGATGCAGGAGACAGTCCTGTCACCCCGAGATACATTCTCCCACATCAAGCTACTAGAAGGGTGAGGCCAAAGAGATATACACTAGATCATGACTCGAGGTCTCAGAGATATCCTGTGGTTGATATGGTCAGGGGGAGTCTAACTGAGGCTGTAAGAGCCTTCAATACTACCATATACACTGATGATGTGCCGAGGAACAAAATTGAAGCAATGAGAAGTCCTGAGTCGGAGACGACGGTGAAAGAAGAGATGAGAGCATTGGAAAAGAATGGTACCTGGGAGAAATGTAAGTTGCCCTCAGGGAAGAAACCGGTAGGGTGTAAGTGGGTATTCACCATGAAGCGGAAAGCAAATGGATCCATTGAGAGGTACAAGGCAAGACTTGTAGCCAAGGGCTACACGCAGACATATGGAATTGATTATTCAGATACCTTCTCACCTGTTGCAAAGTTGCTAACCTAGATTGGCACTTGTACTAATTTGACGTGAAAAATGCATTCCTACATAGAGATCTGACAGAGGAGGTATATATGGATGGGCCACCAGGGGTATTCAGAGGATTTTCGAGCAGGGGAAGTATGCAGATTGAAAAAGGCACTCTATGGATTGAAGCAATCTCCCAGGGCATGGTTTGGGCATTTTACGATGGCCATGAAAAAGTATGGATACACTCAGAGCAATTCAGGTCACACTCTATTCTTGAAGCACAAAGTTCAAGGAATCACGTGCCTGATCATATATGTTGATGATATGGTGATCACCGGAGATGACACAGATGAGATCAATACATTGAGGGATAATTTATTCAAGAAATTTGAGATGAAGGACCTTGGGAGACTGAAATACTTTCTGGCAATCAAAGTTGCGAGGCCCAACTAGGGTATCTATATCTCCCAACAAAAGTACATCCTCAACCTATTGGCTGAGACTGGGTTACTCGACAGCAAACCGACAGAAACCCCCATGGCACTGAACCATGGACTGAAGATTGTAGAAGGAGCTGAGGGAACAGATAGAAACAAATACCAACACCTGGTTGGTAAGCTGATATATCTAGCCCATACCCGTCCGGATATAGCCTATGCAGTGGGAATTGTGAGTCAGATAATGCACAATCCCCAAAAGAATCATATGGATGCAGCTTTCAGGATACTGAATATCTGAAAGGGTCACCCGATACAGGGATACTTTTTCAGAAGCATGGACACTTGAGGATTGAGACGTATACGGATACTGATTGGGCGAGCAATCCAGTGGATCGTCGATCAATATCTGGGTATTTCACCTTTGTGGGTGGAAATCTCATTACTTGGAGAAGTCAAAAGCAAAAAGTCGTGGCATTATTGAGTGCAAAGGCAGAATTTCAAGGAGTTTCCCGGGGAGTGACTGAAGTTATTTGGATCAGGAAATTGATGACTGAATTAAGATTTGGACCATCTAAAGCGTCTCCCTTGATGTGTGGCAACAAGGCAGCCATTCACATATCATAGAATCCGATACAGCATGACTGGACAAAACATATTGAAGTGGATCGACACTTCATAAAGGAAAAGCTTGAAAGTGGTATTATTTCTCTTCCATTTGTAAGGTCAGAAGATCAGTTAGCTGACATCCTTCCCAAGGCAGTCAACGGGAAAATATTTCACGACGTATTGGGCAAGTTGGGTGTGGGATATCTCCCATCAAACTTGAGGGAGAGTGTTAGGAATATTAATTGTAACTAAGGAAAAGATAATGATAAATCTTTCCTTAACTATATTCCTTGATTTTAGGATCTAGAAACCATGTGATGTGATTCTGTGAATACTATATGTACCCCTAGACAGTGAAGAGAAAAAACCAAGAAAGAAAAAGGAGAAACACCATCTCCCGTGGAGTACGTATTTTCCGAATCACGTAAAATCCTTGTATTCTTCATTCATATAACACAAACATCAAACAATCATCTCTTCAGGTCAAGTTTTCATCAATGTCCATATGAAGTCGGGAAATGGTGGAGAATTGGTACTTCTATGCATATATGTGGATGATCCGATCTTTGTTGTGATGCCCCTCTTGTAAAGGCACCTTATATATGCCTTGATAACCTAGAACAAATACATTAGTGTTCAAGATTATTTAAAGTTTCAAACACTGAATGTAAAACCAACAAGGGTCCGAAAATAAGAACTGACTCATAGTTCATTACAACTTTATTATAGAAACTGAAATGCTTAGTTTCTAAGCGACTCAATACTCCACTTCACGGCACCTTACTCTTGATCTTGACCTGTTTCTGTGGAAAAATAGTGGTATCAT
>JAOYMZ010022918.1:0-34345 GCA_025802335.1 Pinguicula primuliflora | reverse complement strand
GGAACATGAACAAATACTGAGCACCCAAAAATACGAGGTGATAAGGTAAGATAAGATGGAACAGGTAGACACGTAGTTGAGGCCTGTAATGGTGTCTGTTACTTTAAGATTTTTGTAGGTAACCTATTTTCAAGGTAAATATCTGTGGAAAGAGTTTCGGGCCAAAAATGAGTTGGGACCTTAAACTCAAGCATAAGGGCACGGGTTATCTCTTCTAACAAAGACAATTTTTCCATTCAGCAATATCATTTTTTTTCGAAGTGTGGGCGCAAGTAGATTGATGAACTAACCCATGTGTGGAACAGAAATTAGCCATAGGGCAGTTAAAATACCCCCCACCCATTATCAGACTGAAGAATTTGCACAGTACTATCAAATTGTGTGCAAACCATTTGATAAAAAATCTAAAATTTCTCAGTCATCTTACTTCATAAAATAGTTCCAGCACATTCTAGTGCAATTATCAATAAACAACACAAAGTAACGCAGATCAGGACCCCCAATAACAGGGGTAGGTCCCCAAATATCAGAATGAACAATGAAAAAAGATCTAGACGAGCGAGTAATACTAGAACGAAATGAAGTTTTATGAGATTTAGCTAAGACACGTGTCACATGAATAACGAATATGAAAAAATTCAGAAAATAGGTGGCTTAGGTAGCTATCAGAAGGATGAACTAAATGGCGATACCAGAGCCATCATTGGATAAATTTAATGTATAAATTTAATTTTAATAAATAATATTAAATTAATTAAAACATTTAACTATATACTAAAAATACTTGAACCTTGACCTTGAAAAACTTTAATGGATCCGCTGCTGTCGAATAGGCTCTTCTTTGCCAATTAGAGAGTGTTGTTTGGTGTTGGTGTGATAAAAAATGAATGGGGTGGGGGTATTTATAGGGAGGGCCGCGCGACTTGCATCAGCGCGAGACCCTGCCGCGCGGTTCCAACCCGCGCGGCAGGGCATTTTAACAACGAAGTCGAAAAGGTAGGGCACAGTCGAAAATTTGCCGTCTTTTGGATCTTTCGTCCGGTTTTTGTCAAGACTTTTGATGATCCACACTTAAAGACCGTGAGAAAGAAAAGGTCTTGGAAAATTTAGGAATATAGAGAATAATAAATTTAATTCATAATCCTAAAGAACATTACAATCCTAACTTAAATACAAAATAATTCAAAAGACAATATACTCTCTTTTTAAGGAGTCTCATTTAATCATAATTAATAATTAATAGCTAAAGTAATAATTAAATTCTTACTAAAATAAAGATAATATAAAAACTATTAAATAACTGAAGTAAAGGTTCATTGGTTTGTAGAGCTCAAAATCATTGTATAGATGGTTGGGCTTTGGCCGATGCGTCGTGCGTTGTGGTAGTGGTCCCTCATTCACCGTCATATCCGTACCAGTATCCGTAACATCACCAACCTGCCCTCAAGTTGGAGATATGGACAATGTGCACGATGTAGCCCAACTAACACAAAAGAATTCTATGTACGAATCAAATCACGCCAATGGATGAGCCACACAAAACGTGTAAATCGATGGATGATCGAGCATACATCCAAGACAAGCCTCAAGCAAAAAATGTTCCATGTTCCCAAGTTTCAATCCTGTCATCACCACACTTTTTTGAAGTCCCTCAACAGCTGAAGGCAATGCTTCTGACGGTTGGTCATTGCCTTCAGAAAACCTGTTGCTTGTTTTACCTTTACCGAAAGTCATGTTGTGAAAATAGGACCGATAGTGCCAAACTGTAGCTAATAATTTGTAGGAAATAATACTGAAGATAAATAGGACACGCAGATTTACATGGAAAACTCCTAAATAAATCAGGGGAAAAACCACGGGTAGGGATAGAAGAATTCCACTATGAAAGAATATAAGAGTTACAATCTCTTTAGACCACTAGGAGATACCACTTGTAATCTCTCTAGAGGATAAAGGATAAACACTCAAACTCTCTATTTTTCTCTCTAGTATTTCTCTCTGTAATGAGACTTGGAGATTTTGGGATGATGAAACAAATGAATGAGGATATCCTTTTATAGGGGAGAAAATGTGTGGAAATAGTAGTGTGAACAACTGTGCATTTTACATGCGCCGCCCACGTTTTCTTCATTTTTTCCTCCGACAGCTTCTTCCTTTTTCTTTCCTCATTTCACATGTATTCAATGCTCACATGGGTACTCTTTTTTCCAAAGCATTTATTGCTTTTGTTGAAAAGTCATTGCCGACATTTATGATAGACACGGGGATGACTGGATTTTGGAGGATTTGAGGAAAATGTAGTTTGGAAAGAAGAAAAAAAAATAGAAGTAAAAGAGTCGAGAATGGAGATGAGTTTTGAGTCAAAAGAGCTGGCGCATAATTTTTGTAGAAAGGATTTGGAGCAAGTGAATAAGATTATCGAGAAAGACATGTTGTCTGACCATGATTGTGATTGGGTTTTGGCTATGTTCGGAGAAGCAACAAAAAGATGAGAATATTGAATGATGAGCAAAACAGTTCGCAAAAAAATATCGATGATGCAACTACTCCTATTAATGATCCAATTAAACTCGCTCGAAAAGGAAAACAACAAGCAACTAGAAGGAAATCTAAGGCAAAGGCAACAAAAGCTAAAGGAAAAGCAAATGCACATGATAGCACGACATTGGTATGTAAAAAAGTTTTAAATCTGTTGTTTTATATGATACTAGTTATTACCCGTGGTTGAAGTCACTGGTGCATAAAATTACCCGTGTGTAAAGTTACTATCATTGTAACGGTGTCGAAACTATATCAAATCACATCTCAAATCGAACCTTACGATGCGCTGATAATTATGGTTGAGCCCATTTCGACGAACGATAAGCGATTCACTGTATTTATCCAATTTAAAGAATAGGAAAGAGAAAAATAAAATGTAATAAAATAATAATAAAAAATAAAAGAAAAAAGGAAAAAGGAAAAGGGGGGGTGACATTAGCCTTACCTCACTTACCGAAAACTGGTCATTGCTATGGTTTTGTTGGTGTCATTTCGTTCCCAAAGTTGGGTTCCCAACTTGCGTTGAGTGTTGTCGGGTAATTATATAGATTATTAACATATATATTATTTATCTTTAAGGTTCCAAATGTTGAAAATTGTGACAATGTTACTCAAGGAAGTCAGAACTTTGAATTTGTCACCCAAGAAAGTGTTAACTTTGAAGTGAGTTTTTTTAAGATAGTTATATGTATTGCTATGTGCTAATGTTGTGTTTTAACTGTTGTTTGTGTCAATTTTCCAGTTTCAACAAGCATCACAACAAAATACCTCAAATACTTTATCACTTTAAATTTATCGACCGTGAGCTTCTTTTATCTTTATTTATGTTGATCATATTTGTTAATGATTCATTGTGACAGTGTGTATTGTAATACAGTGGTGGAATGGCGAAAGATGAAGGTATTAGGGTCATTGTGAAGATTTGCAGGTCATAATGGATAATATTTATGTTGTGGGATTAAGAAGTTGCAATGGAAATGTAACTTTGTTTGTTTGATCAATCCTTATGATACCATCAATGGTTTTATTTTGGTCATTGTTTGTTTGTGAGAATAAGATTAAACTTGATTAACGGTACCTCCAGGTGCACCCCGCTGACATGGCACTGCCACGGTTCGTTTTACTTGTTTTGTTCCGCATGTGGCTCTCTACTGTAGGGAAACTAATAATTTATTTTTTGGGTTCATTTTACTGCACGTGGTTCTCTACTGTAAGGATATTTTTTTGATAAATAAGGTGTGTATTCGTTATTTACAGTATAGTACATTTTGAGCTGCAATTGCTACTCAATCCCTAGTTATGGATCAACATTTCCCCCCCAAATCCAAACTAGGGCTCATCTCCTACAATCGAATTCGGTCAAGCATCTACACATGAGGAAGGATTCAAACACCATTGTCCAAAATCTGCGTAGTTGTGGATCAGCTTCCGTGATTGCAGGATTTGCCATAGCTGCATTTGCAGACTCTCCAGGACATCGTCTACTCGATATAACCAGTTATTGAAGATTCTCTCATTGCGCCATTGCCAGATTTTTCATAGTATAACTTGGCATATGGCATTCCATATCTTTACCTTCCAGCCTGCGGTACTGATAGCTGGTGTATCGTCGAGCATATTTGGCCAATTAATGTCTGTAGGGACGATGATTGTGAGCCACGTTTCCACCGCTCTCCACAATTTCCACGTTTCTGGGCAATGCTAGAAGAGATGTTGCGATGTCTCTGGAACCAAAAAGCAAAATGGACAGCTCAATTCCGGTATTTGCATCCCTCAAGAGGCCAAGTTGTCCCGAGTTGGTATTCGGTTTTGGATGAGGCGCCATGTGAAGCCGCAGATTTTGAGAGGTAAGATTCTATTCCATGCTACTTTAGCACTGACATTCGCTAGCTGTTGGTCCAAGATGTGGTGCATCAACGTTTCATAGACTTGCTTAGTGATATAGGTTCCAGTTGGAGAGCCTAACCAAGTCCAGCAGTCCTGCTCATGAGTTGGAGGGGAAGTGGTGTCTAATTCCTGTAGTAGTTCTTCAAATTCCAGAATCTCAACTTCATTGCAAGGACTCCTCCACACCCAATTCCAAGTATTTGCCATTCTCGTCCCAGCAATTGTGATGTGTTTATCTCCTGCTGCCTGGTATAGGTTAGGATATTTCATAGCAAATTTCTCATGTCCATGCCATAGATCCTCCCAAAAGAGCATTGCAGCTCCATTTCCTACCTGTCTGCGTAATAGGTTTTGAAACCATGGGGCAGATAGGATATTTGATACTGCCTTCCAGAATATTGATGCTCTGTGGTTATTGTTAGCATGTTCGTATCTGCTCCATTCTGTATGCCCATAGAGAGATCTTATCACCTCACACTACAAAGGTTCATACTCCTTCAAAATTCTCAAAGACCATTTAGCCATTAAGGCAGTATTACACACTACCAAATTTAAAATACCTAGTCCTACTGCAGCTAATTTTATCCAATGAGATCCATGATATCTTTCTCCTTTCCTCCAGTTTCTCTCCCCATAAGAATTTTCTCATTAAGCTCCTTATTTTTAACAGTACTCCCATAGGGACCTTGAATAAGGATAAGTAATAGCATGGAATGCTTGCAAGCACAGTTTTGAGTAGGATAATCCTACCTCCGAAGGACACATATTGTTTCTCCTAGCCATGTAACCTTTTCTCAATTAGATCCAACATAGGTTTCCAAGTACTCATTTTCCTTGGACTAGCACCAACTTGGACTCCAAGGTATTTATATAGTGTCTAGCTTGCAGTTCAGGGTATTAGCCGTCCCACCAGTTTCTGCAGTGTCAATGTTGATGGTGAATAATTTGCTCTTTTAAAAATTGACTCGCAGTCCTGGGCAAAGCTCAAATAGCCTGAGAAATCATTTATATGCCACTATGTTAGTCAATCCTCCGTTGCCAACCAATAGAGTATCATCAGCAAATTGCTGATGTGTTACCGTACTGTTCATGGCTCCAATCTTGTAACCCTCCAAATGACCAAGAATTGTCATTTTCTGAATAAAGTAGTCCAACCCTTCAGCTGCAATTGCAAAAGGAAAGGAGACAGCGAGCAGCCTTGTCTTAGTCTTCTTTCCATTTTAAATTCACCACATGTGCTGCCATTAACCGTGATGGACATGTGAGTTGTAGTGATGCATCCTTTCATCCATTTAATCCAAACATCGCAGAATCCCATAGCCTTCATTAACCTCCATAAATAGCCCCAATGAATACTGTCAACGGCTTTTTGGAAGTCCACCCGAAACAGTGAGCATTTCTTCTTTCGAGTTTTGGCATCATGTACTACTTAATTGGCTAGTAAAATACTGTCTAGAATCTGTCTGCCTGGCATTTGGTTCTTAGATATTAGTTTAGGAAGGATAAGCCTCAGCCTAGCCGCCAAGATTTTAGACAGAATCTTGTAGAGACTGCTGACCATAGAGATGGGGTGAAAATCCGAAATAGATTGAGGGTTAGACACTTTGGGAGCCAAAGAAACCAGAGTTGAGTTAATGCCCTTCACAAGCTTCCCTGTTGTCCAGAATTCCTCCAAATAAGCTAGAATGTCACTTTTAAGTATGAGCCAGAATCTTTTGATAAACTTGAAGTTAAAACCATATGGTCCCAGACTTTTAGAACTTCCATAGCTATGCACAGCTATCTCTACTTCTTCAACTAAGAAAGGACTGATTAGACTGTAGTTGTCTGAGGCATTCATCGGCGTGGTAGGTTCCATATCACTGCAGGTTTGTAAATAGGTGTGGCTCTATAGTGTTCAGCGAAAGCCTCTGGATATGTCTCTTAATCGTCCCCACATCAGTACTCCATTCATCATTAATAATCATGCCATGAATCTTATTCCACGCTCTGTTATTCTTAAGACAAGCAAGGAAATACTTAGTGCTTGCGTCTCCCTCCTTCAACCATTTGTTTCTAGCCTTCTAGAAAATCTGACTGGAATGTCTGTTTGAGTATCTCTTTAAGTCTTCATAGGCCATCTTTCTGTCAACAACTTCTTGTGGACTCAAATCCGATATCTCAAGTTTTAAGTCAAGTACCTTCATTCTATCAGTGGCATCTTGTATTCGGGTACTAAGATCTCCAAAAGTTCCTCTATTCCAGTCCTTTAAATAACTCTTCAACTGCTTCAATCTTTGGTGGATGATGTATCCAGGATAACCAATAATCGAGGTTTGTTCCCATGAATCTCGCACAAACTGTTCAAAGGAAGGATGTGAATGCCATCCATCTAAGACTTTAAAAGGTTTAGGCCCCCAATCTACAGTTTCATTGATCAGTAGTATAGGGACATGATCAGAAAACCTCCTTTCTATGGCAGTTTGAGTTACAAAAGGCCAATTATTCATCCAACTGCCAGATATCAGAAAGCGATCAAGTTTGCTAGCACTCGGTCCACCTGGTTGATACCAAGTGAATTTCCTTAGTTGCAGTGGTAGATCCAGTAGTTCTGCCTCACTGATGAAGTGATTAAAGTCCTACATCTCCCAAATAGAGCAAGCTGATAAGCCTCGCGTCTCCTCCTCATTTCTCACCGCGTTATAGTCTCCACATAGGCACCATGTAGCTTTCGGGTATTGTTGCATATGCTGCAACAGCCTGGTCCATAATCTCCTTTTGCCAATAATAGAACAGGGTGCGTAAATGTTTATGATTCGAAACTCTATCCTGTCCCTGCCCCAGCTTCCAGAAACCTCCAAAAACCCCTCCTCGTCCTTCTAGGATAAGAATGCGAATGTATCACTTCTCCAGGCAGTAAGCAAACCCCCAGATAGTCCATTAACAGTTTTCACTACAAAACCTATGTCGGGTGAATTCCAGAATCTTTCACACACTGTTTTATCAATGGTAGCAACCTTCGTTTCTTGCAAGCACAGTAGTTCGATGTTAAAGCGTCTCACTACATCACTTATCTCCTTGTTTTGTGTGGCCCGCTAATTCCACGTATATTTTGAGACAATAAACGCATCTAAACAATTGTTTGATCACCAGGCCAAGGAACATGGAGCCTCAGACTCTATTGGCTTCCTGTCCCCGTAGCTCCATTTTCTTCAGTTGCTGGCTGTACTCCGAATTGATATGAATACCTAGCTGCCACCCTATTGCAATTGTCTTCTGAGCTTTAGTTTGCAGCAGCATATCAGTAGTTGATGCATTAACTGCTTCGGATGTAGGGGGTGCTGAGGAGCTTCCTATCTCATGTGGTAGTTGAAGAGATCTGGAGGTAGTGTGTCTCTTTTGAAAGTTTCTTATCTGGAGGGATATTTTTGTATGGTTTGCTCCATTATTCAACTGAAATAGTTATGTAACCAATTATTTTTCAAGCAGAACCGATATGGTGCACCTCTGGAGGTGCGCCTCCAATGCACCTCTCGCTGATGTTGCCACATCAGCGGGAATAATTTTTTTTATTTTGCTTTCGTTTGTGTATAAACCAAACACAATTGGGTTGGGAGAAGGGTTTTTTATTCCAACAGACCCATTCAATTCTCCTTCTTCTCCACGATTCTAGCAGCCAACTTGACAATTCTAGCGACGAGGCCAACGATTCCGATGACATGGCCACTTTTGTCAAGCAAGGTTTTGGATGAAGGTATCAGTGCAGTTCTCCTATCAACCCGCATGTTTTTTCAAACTTTACAATAGAATAAGAAAATTGTTCTTTCTTCTTTCTTTTTGATGCAAAAATTATGTGGGGAAGAAAGGATTTGGTGTGAAGGTGAAAAAAAACTAGATATAAGAAAAAGTGGGAGATATTATGCAACATATGGTTGCAATTGTGGTGGAATTGTACATAGAACATGTTTTGATATAACAAAAGAGCAACTCACAACCAAAACAAATTGTCAGGCATCTATTGATGTGAGCTTGAATGCTGAAAACCGTTGGGTGTTGTATAGATGTCAGCTTGAACATAACCATGAGTTGGATGTAAGTAAAGTCGAATTTCTGAAGTGCAATCGATATATTCCAGTAAACATTCAAATGACTATTGAGTTGAATCATGCAGCAGGTATAAGAACTTCAAAGACCATCAGTGCTTGTACAATTTCAGTTGGGGGTGTTGAGAATCTCACATGGATAGAAAGAGACATGAGGAACCATTTGGGTAGAGTAAGGAGAACAGAGCTACAACAGGGGGACACTCAAGCCATGATAGATTACTTCAAAAAGATGCAAGCTGATAATCCTGAATTCTTCCATTCATATGAGGTTGATGATGAAAATCGGTTGAGAAGTGTGTTTTGGGCTGATGCAAGGAGTGTGGCGGCATGTAAAGAATTTGGAGATGTTATAACTTTTGATACGACTTACTTAGTTAACTCATATGATATGCCGTTGGCACCTTTTGTTGGAGTTAAATTATCGTGGACAGTTGACATTGCTTGGATGCGCTCTGATCACATATGAAAACACTGAATCATTTCAATGGGTTTTCAATGTATTTCTTGATTGCATGGGTGTTGCTCCTAATGTCATCATTACTGATCAGGATAGGGCCATGCAAAATGCCATTGCAAAAGTTTTTCCAAATGCACGACATTGTTGGTGTATTTGGCATATCTTAAAGAAAGTGCCTGAAAAGTTAGGGGAATATAAGCATAAAGAGTTGTTGAAACCCAAACTCTTGAATGCTGTATGGGATTCATTGGATATACAGGAATTTGAATTGGGTGCCAGCATTTCTCAAGAATACATTTTGGGCAGGCATGTCGACAACTCAAAGGAGTGAAAGCATAAATGCATTCTTTGATGGATTTGTACACAGAAAGACCACTTTGAAAGATTTTGTTTGCACAATATGCTAATGCCTTAGCTAGGAGGGTACAATAAGAAGTAGAGGAGGATGCTAATAGTTTTAATAAATCATACACACCTATTTTACCATATGGGTTCGAGAAGTAATTTTTAGATGCATATACAAATAAGAAGTGCAGTGAGCTTCGAAATGAACTGAGGGGTGGAACGGTATGTTACAGAACATTTGTGAAGGAAGAAGATGAAATTTTAATATGGAAGGTAAGAGAAGACATTAAAGTTGTAGACGATGACCGTAAATGGTTCAAGGAAGTGCTCTTTCATGTTCGATACAATCAAGTGTCAAGAGAAACCCAATGTACTTGTCGGAGGTTTGAGTTTAGGGATATCATATGTCGACATATTATTCCAATATGGTCTGAGTTGAGGCTTGATCGTGTGCCTGATACTTACATCCTTCATAGATGGAAAAAAATATACTCAGGAGACACACACAAGTGAAATTGAATTGCGTAAGGAGGGAACGAAAACCCGAATGAAAACGATATGATATAATGATGGAGCAAGTGCAGAAGATTGTCAAGAAAGACATGTTGTTTGACCATGATTGTGATCAGGTTTTGACTATATTCGAAGAAGCAAGAAAAAGATGGGAATATCGAAGAGGAGCAAAACAGTTCGCAAAAAAATATTGATGAAGCAACTATCCCTATCTGTGATCCAATTAAACCCGCCCGAAAAGGAAAACAACAAGCAACTAGAAGGAAATCAATGGGTGAGAAAATTTTGAGGAAAGCAAAAGGGATAGCAAAAGCAACAAGAGCGAAAGGAAAAGCAAAGGCATATGGTAGCACGACATTGGTATGTAAACAAACCTTTAAATCTAGAGTAATGCTACATGTACCCTCTTTTGGGACCCCATTTTTAAACCCCATGATATGACAAGCATCACAACCACACTTTTTATGTGCGGTTTTTTTTATTGAGTGTTGTGATGTTTGTCACATCATGGGGTTTAAAAATGGGATCCCAAAAGAGGGTACAAGTAACATTATTCTTAAATCTATTGTCTTATATGATATTATTAACATATATATTATTTATCTTGAATGTCCTGAATGATAAAAATTGTGACAATATTACTCAAGGAAGGCAGAACTTTGAATTTTTTACCCAAGAAATTGTCAACTTTGAAATGAGTTTTTTTTATGAATATGGTTATATGTATTGATATGTTCTAATGTTATGTTTTAACTGTTATTTATGTAAGTTTTTCAGTTTCAACAAGCATCACAACAAAATAACTCCAATCCTTTTATCGATCTAAATTTATTGACAGTGAGTTTCTTGTATTTTTATTTATATTGATCATATTTGTTAATTATTCATTGTGACGATGTGTACTATAATACAGTGGTGGAATGACGAAAGATGAAAATATTAGGACGATTGTGAAGATTTGGAGGTCATAATGGATAATTTTATTTTTTGGGATTAAGCAGTCACAATCGAAATATTACTTTGTATTTGGTTTGATTAATAGTTATGGTACCAATTCTGGATTTATGCATCAATGGTTTTATACATTTGATGTTTAAAAAATTATAGCAATTTCATTGTGAAACCTAAACCATAATAAATTTATATTAAAAGTAAAAATAATAATAAAATAATAAATACATCAAAATAGTATCAAGACACATCTTAAATCGAAGCACACGACGTAATTATCATGGTGATGTCCATTTTGATTAATGATAAGTGTTTTGTCAGATAAATTCGATTGAATGAAAAGTCGCCTGAAATAAAATACAATATTTAAATAAAAATAGAAAAAAAAATACTATATAAACTCATGGACACCCAAAAAAATTAAAACCCCCTTCTCCCAACCCAATTGTGTTTGGTCTATACACTAACCGAAACAAAATAAAAAAAAATTATTCCCGCTGACATGACAGTGCCACATCAGCGGGAGGTGCATTGGAGGTGCACCTTTCGGAGATGCACCATATGGGTTCTGGAATTGGGGATGGATTTTGCTATGCAAATGGACCCGCTCCTAAAAGGCAATTAGTGATATTTATGCAGTATTTTTTGATGATATTTTAAATATATGACATTTTTATTGACAAATTGATTGTAAAACATAATATTTTTAATAATTTATATAACAAAATTATAAAAATTAATTATTATATATAACATTAATAATAATTTTGAAAGAATCGTCTTTTTCGAAAAGGCGATGTTAACTAAACATCACAATTAGGCGTGCTAAACGCCCCTCAACCTTCCGGAAGCCAGTTTTTATTTCTACCTATCTTCTGAAGTCAAATGATTTTTATCGATTTTTGGAAGGTTGGTACGTCCAGACTCAAACCTCCTATGTCCTGAGTTATGTTTCTGGCAGTCGGATTGAAATCTGACGGACTAGATCGATGCATCATTTAATGATCAAGTTTACGGGTTATGGGCGGGTCAAAATCCGATCTACCCAACAAAATTCTAATCCACTTGTAATTTTGTTTTCCTTATCCACACGTCTACTATTGCACGTCTATACATCCGAGGGCACCACACTTCTGGCAGCGATACTTGCGATTTATTCTTTCTTCTCCTTTCATTGGCAAATGCGAAAAAACTGGTCTTCCTTTCTCGTTGCCATGAATCTTTGGGGTAAAAAAGATATTGATGGGAACGACATGGAGATGTATGATGCGACATAACCCTTGCATAGTCTGGCGATGACGAGTTTAGATTGTGTGCACTCGTGTCATATCCATTTGCTACTGCAAACGCATATACACAAGGTGAGCTGGCTTGAATGTTCATCACAACTGCATTCTCGTTGATGCTGAGCTGACGTGCAACCAGTCTGTTAGCTTTGTTCTCACACGTAATCACATAGAATGTCTCAACAAAACTGTGGAATCAACCTGCACGCTATCTTGGTTCACGGTCTCATACGCGTATTCTGCCACTCATTTTAGGACACAAAACAACTTTTAAGGTGAGTTTCATGAAATTCTTGTTCTCACGTTGACTTACAAATCCCACAAAATCGACGTCATCACGCAGGAAAATGATAGACACAGCATGGTCAAACTTTCTTTTGAGATCTAACAGCTAGTGTCTATCATTTTGAGACACAGCATGGTCAAACGTTAATCCAATAGCTAGTGTAAAAGAGATTTAATAAAAATGCAAAAAATAGGTTAGTCTTGATTTGAACAGCTCTCAAACTACAATCGACGTCTATTCCTCTAAGCTCCGTACGATCCTTTATTTAATAAAGATTTATGATTTTATAAAAATAAAATTAATTTAAAATAATATAGAAAAGAGAGTCGCACATATCATTATGCGTAAAATCAAGTAGTCAGAAACACAACTAAGAACGGCCGGATTAACACTTCGAATTAATTATTTCATATTCAGTAATCCCGACTACAAATATTCTGGTGAGCGAATGCCGGTTGCCGCCTATATTCTTGACTAATTTTCAAGCTTAAAATCTACTGAAATAACATAGAGAATAGATGTTCGGACCTCAGAAATAAAATTCTCACATTAAAATGGATGACCCGTATCGCGAAGTTAATAATATTGTCCATAAATTAACTAGAATTCAAAATCAAACGCACTTTTATAAATTTTAAATCCGACCTTTGACGATAGGCTTGTCGATGCTCTCTCGTTATCTCTTGCTTTGTGTATGCGTTTTCCAAAAAAAATGAGACTATATATTGGATTTTTATTTTTCGGCATAAATGAGTATAATTATATTATAGTTGGAGGTTTAGTGTCTGTTTTATATTTTTACTTGATTTTTCATTCTCATTTTCATTTTCATTCTCCTCTCCTTTTAATTCTCATTCTCCTTTTTAAGTTTTTGAGTGTTTGAAAAACATTTCAAAACTGGATATTATAATGGAAATAGTAATTATTACCTTTTTTGATCAAGATAACTAAATTTTATAAAAAGACCCAAATCTCCTTACTTTTACCATTACAATAGACGCCGAAGGGTTGGCTGGTGAAACCCATTCTCCTCTCTATTTCAACGTTTGGCGGGAGTATTTGCCGGCAAATTATTTTGATAATCAATTTTCGCCATGGTTGGGGGAAGCTGCATTGCTTCGTATTTTGTTGCTATTTAGCTTTATTCTGGTTGGGGGAAGCCAAGATGCTGAGTCTGGGTCTGATTTGTTGGCCATTTTTTGCTTCACCAGGTAATCCAGTTTTGTTGTTGCGGGTTTGGAGAACTCGCGTCAGAATGAAGGTTTGGATTTCAAAACTGGCGTCAGAATTTTCATAGCATTAGGTTAAGGGTATTTTAGGTATATATTTTTTTACACAAGTTTTAATTATTATAAAATTATCATGAGAAGTAGAATGAGAAAAAAAAGTAACCTAAATCCTCTTACCAAAAAAATAACGTTTTAGAGGAAAAAAAGAGAATGAAAATGAGAATTAGAATTCTAAAACGCTACAATTGACATAACTTTAAAAAAAAAAAAGAGAGAATCTTATTTTATATTTTTAGAGGTACAAAATAAATCCTTAATATCATATTTATTAGGCAAAATTAAACATATTCAAATTTTAATTTTTTTTAAACGTTAGTTTACCTTTTGTTTTTTTTATTGAGTTAACTTTATTAAAACAAAGTTGTAATTTCGTATTCCCATTCCAAATTGTTGCCATTTACATCAAATGTGGCCGAATTCCAAAGAAGTGAAGTTTATTTAGCTGGGCAAAGTGAGAGACAACAAGATGCTATGATCCGACGATTTTCAATGTTCCTCGGGTGCGTCCGTTATCGAATCTCCTTCCCCACTTGCATATCGAGCTCCCTCATGGATCATCACCCAGTTTCCTAATCAAAACATAGTTACAGAAATGTTCACTGTTGGTGGAAACGCATCAAGCGACGAAGATGGTGACGAGCAAGGAAAAGATATTGGGCCAACGATTTCCGGCCCGAACTCAGTCAGCTCGCATCTGATGACACTTTCTTCGTCCAGAGATACGTTGAGGTCTTCGACGCAGTCTCTGCCATCGGCTCCTTCCTTCTCGAGGGGATCCTCGACCAACTTGTTTGGTAGCTCGCTGTTTGAGACAAAGAAGACGAAGAAATCCAAGAGAAAGTTATGGTATGGGAAAGAGTTCTCGATTGGATTGGTGGCGTTAATGGGTTTCTTTTTATTGACGAACTGGTGGATGATTTCTCGGATAAGAGAACCGAGCCAGGAACATGGAAGTATCAAGGTGAAGTTCTTGAATGCAAACTCGTCCACTGTATTTATCCGGGTATGCTCGACCTTTTTACTTCTCTATTGCAAGTTATATTTTGTTAGGTGGGGTTGGGGGATTATTGAGATGAGTGTACGAGATTCGCTGCGGATTGTGGGTGTATTCGGTTGAAGTAGATTTAAGAGGGCCTATATTCCTGTTGGGATTAAAATTGAATGCTTTTTGATGTTAGGATTCCTCCCAGAAGAAAGATTAAGAAGCAAAACGCTGCTATTATCTCTGAAGAGTTGGGCTCTAAAGATTTTAATTTTAAATTCATTTTATTAAAGTGTTGTTGAAGTAGTTTGTTTTGTTCGTCAATCTAAGTATATCAGCTTGAAGCATCTGTAAGAATAGTGTGCTGCTTCTAAAAATATTTTGTACAATAATTGGTCCTTTAACATTTAACTGAGGATTGAATGGAAGTGAAGCTATCAGAATTGATTTCCAGTACGATTTGCATCTAGGAATGAAATTCTTTTTTTTTTCGAAAGCATTTGCTGGTGTTTTCCGTTGTGCAAAACCAAAAAAGCAAATATCTGTTTCCTTAATTTTGAGTCCCAAAACAATGTGAGCATATAGTAGTGATCTGACTGACAATAGATGGATAAGTGTGGGGAATTGATTTTGTTTAATTTGTCACCAATGAATCATGTAGAACAAAAAAAATACTGGGGACAAGAGGGAAAGGCCGACAGATGTTAGGGTTGTTCGTTTTTGTAAGGAGTAGATCTCTTATTCTAATGTACTCTGATTTCGAGGGCATGCAGAGTTGCCAGCTCTTTCTTGAGATCCAAATCTCTACGCCTTGTTTAAGGCATCCTCTATTTATCTTTATAATTCTGCACTACTGATTGCTAGAGACTATCATTACTTGTATGTAGGAGGAAATACAAAAGCTTGGTAGAAGAAAACCCCTGAAGACTATATATGCTAGACTCTTGACTAAGGCAGCTCATGCATTGGCTGAGGTATGATCTGTATTTCAATTTGCATGTCTTTTTGGTCGCCCATAGTATAATGATGGTCTGGTAATTTTTTATTTATTTTTATGTGCTTATGCCATTACACTGACATTTTAGGGAGAGACTAAGCCGGAACCCAAGGACTTGTGGGAGGAACCTTATAGTAGCGCTTCTTCTTGGACCCCTAATGCTAATTCACGAAATTGGGAACTTAGTGGTCTGTACCCAACTTTAACATCTATTTGAGAGTGTTTGTGAACATATGTCTATATTAATATTCTTGCTGTGAAATATCGTATAATTGGTTAACCCTATCAAGAGTAGTGTTGTTTTACGAATTTCAGAGGGTAAAGTTGGTTACATAATGATCACTGCAAATGGTGGAATAAATCAGCAGCGAGTTGCGGTAACATGTGGTTATTTATTTCATTGTCTACAACTATCTGTTGGATACTACTAGTCTTATATATTATGCTTGCTTACTGTAAGTTTTGGATGATAGCAGTTACTTTCTTATTGCCAACAGGTCTGCAATGCTGTCGCTGTTGCTAGATTACTTAACGCAACCCTTGTTCTTCCAAAATTTATGTATAGCAGTGTCTGGAGAGATACTAGGTACTTGTTAATCTGATTATATTTAGACCTTTGACATTTTCAAATTCATTTGTTCTTTGAGTGCAAAATTTTCAGAAGCTTTCCTTAAAACGATCTATTTTGTATTCTTTTGCCAAATTATTTAGATCTTTTTATTTTTAATTTATTTTTTTCGAGTTGGGGTCTCCACGGAAACAATCTCTCCATCCTATTGTGGGGTGGGGGTATGATTGCGTACATCCTACCCTTCCCAGACCCTGCCTAATGGCGGGATTTACTGGGTATGTTTGGTTTAGTTTGATTTTTTATAAATACAAGGATACTTATCTAGTTTTCAGATAGTATATGACAATTAATGTATCCATGTGCAAACTACCACTGAGACGTGTATTCTTTATTGGGATGCTGATTTCCCAAATTTTGATTAGTGAATCTATATGTTCTTTTTCATTTTGATCAAATATAAGCATCATGGTTATAGTCTTGGAAATGTGTTATACAATCAGTTCTTATAGATAATAGCTGAAACTTGTAAACTAGTTGTCAAAAAATTGATGGTCGGAGTCTTTAATTTCCTAGCCAGTTCGGCAATATTTATCAGGAGGAGCATTTTATCAACTACTTGAAGCATGATATCCATATTGTAAAGGAACTCCCGAAGGAATTGCAGTCACTGGATTTGGAGGCAATTGGTAGTTTGGTGAGATTTATATATATCCTCATTATGTACTGTTCTCTAGAATGGATATGCTTTCTGTTGTGTTCGCCATGAGCTATGCTGTTATTTGTGGACTTATATTTCAGATTACGGATGTAGATGTTGTGAAAGAGGCAAAGCCAAGTTTCTACTTGAAATACATACTTCCCATTTTGCATCTTAACAGAGTTGTTCATTTCGTTGGATTTGGGAACAGATTGGCATCTGATCCAATACCATTTCAGTTACAGGTACCCTGAAGCCCATCTACCTTCATATTCATGCACCATCTCACCCTTGAATGCTCATTTTCTTTACACATGCCTCTCCACTTAGCCTCCTAATTAAAGAACTCCATCTAGAGACTCCGATGCAGATGCAATTTTCATGCCCTAAGATTTGTCCCCAAAATACAAGAAGCTGGTGCTTCCCTCATTCAAAGGATGCGCCAAAATGACACGGGCTTGGGGTATTTGGACCATTATCTTGTTGGCCCCTTTGCACAATCCAAAATCAAGGGGCAAAAAGTTCATGAAGCCAAAACGTCCAGATACCTGGCCTTACATCTGAGATTTGAGATTGACATGGTGGCACATTCTTTATGTGAATTCGGTGGGGGTGAAGAGGAAAAGCTAGAGTTAGAGGCTTACCGGAAAATCCACTTCCCAACACTAATGGAACTAAGAGGGACAAAGAAGTATGTATCTGCAGAAATTTGTGAATTTCTTAAAATCAAGAATTAACTCCTTTGCTAGCGGATGATGACACAGATTCAGCAAAAGTCTTCTTTTCGATTTGATTGCATATCACCTTTTCATGACTGTACCATTACCAGTATGGATGTTGATCAGCATTATCTTCTGCAGGCTTCCCTCCCCTGCTCAGTTAAAATCTGAAGGCCTATGTCCTTTGATGCCAGAGGAGACTGTGCTTATGCTAGCCGCTCTCGGTTTCAATCGGCGAACCCATGTGTACCTTGCCGGTGCTCATATTTATGGAGGGAACTCTAGATTGGCAGCATTGACTACCTTGTTTCCTAACTTAGTGACCAAAGAAAAGCTTCTCTCTCCGACTGAAATCGAGCCGTTTGCTAATTTCTCATCTCAGGTGAATATGCTATTTTCTTTAATTTTAACTTGTTGATTGAAAATATATACAAGGCACTTCCTTATTTTGCATCAGTAGCATCTAGTATCTGAGGGAACACAATGGAAAGGTTTTTCCAGCCCATTGATTACACAGTGTTCGATGCTGTTAATATTTTTCTTTCGTATGCATTTTGCTCAGTTTACTGCATGGTCAAATATCACAACAGGCTGAAAATTTTATCATATTAAAGTGGGGTAAAAAGATAAATACTATCTTAATTGAGAATCTGTGGAACTCTTGCAGTTGGCAGCACTCGATTTCATAGCATGTACAGCTTCTGATGTATTTGCCATGACAGACCCTGGAAGTCAATTCTCTTCGTTAGTAGCAGGTTACAGAATTTATTATGGTGGCGGCAAAATGCCTACCATACGACCAAATAAGCGCCGACTTGCTGACATTTTTGCAAAAAACAACACAATCGAATGGAAGGTATTCGAGAATAGAATGAGGAAAGCAGTGAGGCAAACCAAACGAGTATTTTCTAGGCCTGTTGGAAGAAGCGTGTACCGGTATCCTCGGTGCAAGGAATGTATGTCTTACACAGAATGATATCAGTGAACCTGATGATTGGAAAATTTCGGGATTTTTGTAGCTTTTCGTGTTAGTCAATTGGAGTCGTTGAAGACCTGTAGCTGCTGCGTTGCCCTGTAACAGAATTCATTATAAATTCTTAGAAAAAAAAGGTTTCAGTGTACTTTTATTAATGGATGAGCGATTGATGAATTATACATGTTAGAATTTTGCTAACTATGTGATTCAAGCCTCCAGTGAGAACTATTTCCCGGAAGCTAAAATCATTAAGTTCATGTGTTACTGTTAGTTTTATTTGCAGTGTTTGTGTTTCTACAGGAGCAACAGTGAACCAGTATGGATCAAGGCTCACAGTCACTCCCTTTTGCGGGAGGATAGCACAGAGGTATGTCTCTGGGTTTGCTTGCCACATTCTTGACTACTCGGTGTGTCGTTTTTTCTCCATAAAGTGTAGTGAATGTCAGTGAAGGCTAGTTCAGGTCTGGCTATCTGCTAAAAGATGTTGAACATGATTCTCCTGTAGCAGTTTCGATGTCCTCCGGTACAATATTGGGAAGTGAGCACAGGATAGTAATGTAGTCTTCAAATTCTGCTTCACGAAACCATTTTTAGAGGTTAAGGTATGAAATACTACCAGGAAACAAAAGTTGAATTGTCTATTCGGATCTTGGACTCCATTTGCTTGTTTTCGGTTGAAATTCTTGCTACAAACGTATTTTATGACGTTCTTATTGATAAGTATCTGATTTGTAATAAGGGAAGTACCTGTAGAGAAGATTAGTCCTGGGTCCAAGGCTCTAACTGGATCCACAAGGGCCGAACCGAAACCAAATTGAGCAGCTGGGTACACCGTGTTGGTGGCAAACCCTTCAACCATTATTGGTTCACCCCCGGGTATGGTTCACCCCCGGGTATCATTTCTTTTTTGGTAGGTAATGTCGTTGAGGGGATTTGAACTCGGAATCTGTGAGTGCAATTGTCACTCTCATAACTACTAGGTCTTACCCAGGTATCATGCTTGGAAGTTGTGGTTGATATGGCTGCAGCAGTCATAGATGGAGTCCATGAAGGATACTTTTGCTTGATCAGTGCAGCTATGCCCACAACATGAGGTTCTGCCATGCTGGTTCTTGATATCAGAGCAAAATAATGACATAAGAAAGAGCATGACAGGATCTTAAGCTTGCCGAGATCTGCAAAACTGGAGAAAGAAAAGGAAGATTTTTTCATTTCTGACATACCTGAGAGGATTTCGTCCATGACACTCATGGTACTCCAAGCAGTCAAAATTTGGTGGCATGGAGCCAAAATATCGGGCTTCAGCACATCTACAGGTCTCCTCATCTTTTTTTTTTGATAACGTAAGGAACTTTACCGAAGTAGGTAAACTCAATGCTCTACCGCAATAGCCTGCAAATCATGGTAGGGAGGTAAACCATACTTGGCAAGTTATATGTGACAGACTCATGTTGTCGAGGGATTTGAATCCATGAACCTTGAGTACAATTGTCATTCTTAGAACCATTAGGGCAACTCCTTTATTAATATACCAGGAATTGAAAAGGGAATAGATTCTTTGAGGAAGTCTCCATAACCTGGATTCGCAACCAGCACGAATCCAAGAAGCTTTGCTGTCTTAATAATTGGTTTGGAAGCCAGCTGAGAATTTGCAAATGACTACACTGACTTGAACATGAGCAGGATCATATACACATCTGGAAATTCTTACGAGAAAAAAACTATGGAAACCCTCCATTCGTCTTCATTGCATCCTTTGACCGTAGCAATCCATTTCCAGAAGTAGCACCTGTTCAAGCGCTCGTACCATGCACACAAATATGAATACCAATAAATCTCAAGTGATTCTCATGGCATGGTGTGTGTATGATTGCGTGTGTTCAGTATGTATGCAACGAGATTGATATTGAAGAAATGCTACGTGTACTAAATTTTTTATACAAAATTAAATACACGGTTGTGCAAACAGTGTGGACGGCGTTTTGTGCACATAGCATTTTTGTTGATATTGCACAATAGAAGTTTTGTGCCTGACAATCCAATACCACCAACCTTGTCCGTCTTTGGAGTAGCATGTGTTGCCAGTTAGTTTGGTCATAAACCGGAACTGAATGGTGCAAATAACGTCAGAAATTGGGCCAGGAAGATTTGAGCCGGAATTTGAGCCCTACTGCAGAATTTAAAATTTTGTTGACTTGGTCAATATTGAAGTGTCTTTTCGGCTAGGAATAATTCTATGGAATATTTCTGCTCTAACAAAGGTTTTGTAGCTATGACTGTGTTTAGTAAATTCAATTGATAAAATAATTGATGACTGATAAAGTAGTTGATGACTGATAAAGTGATTGTAGACCGATAAAGTAGCTGATGATGTGATCAATGAGGTGACTGATAAGGTCGCCTGATAAGGTGATTCATTTGATTAGACTTGTTTCGCAAATTTACCTGATAAGGTGACTGATTTGCATAAAATGATATAAAAGATATTATTTTATATTATTATTATTATTATATTTTTTTAATAATATTTTATATCACAATTATTATTAAATAACACAAACGTTTTTAGCTTTAATAATTCTAATTTATTGTTTAAATAAGTAGTTATTATTTTAAATATTAATAATAAAATTTAGAATGATGAAAATAATATACTCATGTTAGAGACGTGAAGGTATATAAAGTCAAAGGTAAAATTGGAATGAAAAACTTATAAGTCACCTTATTTGTAAATCAGGCTAAAAAAATATATTTTCAAATCAGTCACCTTATGAGTCAGAAGGTGGACGTTCATGTAACAGACTTATCTTATCAAACTGACTTATAAGGCAGAATTGACTGATAAGGTGACTTATAAGTCGACGCTAAACACAACATATAAGTTGTTCTATTGTGAATAGAAGGTTCCAACAACCTTTGTGCCGTGCCGTGTGTCCGTGATTTAGTGGGTGTTTGCGAATTCTTTAGAAAAGCAGTTTTTTGCTTTTGGTGGTTGAAAAGTCAGTTTATAGTGTTTGCGAATTTTGCTTTTGCCGTTTGACTTGTGGCCTTTGCGGTGGAGAAATAATTTTTTTTTCTAAAAGTCAGAAGCATCTATGGGGTTGCTTTTGGAGTGCTTTTAGCGGTGACATTTTTGTAAATATTTAAAATATTAAATTTAAGACATTTTATATACTCTTAAACAATTCAATATTCTCAAACTAACGAATATTTTTGTTATTTGTTAAATTTATGTTACAAAAGTAACTTTCAAATTAATTATATGCAAATACTATATTTTGACTTTTATTGTAGAGAAATATATTTTGCAAACACTTTTCAATTTTTTAATGAAAGTTCATTTTTTCAAAAAACTTTCTGAAAAGCTACTTCTACATAAGCACAAGAACTTGCAAACACCCTTAGCCATTTTGTTTAGAAGAGATCTAGATACCGGAAGCTGGTTTTGAACACCGGTGTTCCAAATATGGACATAATCAGAAGTTAGAGAACACCAAATAGGCAGGTCGGGCTAATCCGATCAAAACGCTAGATTTTGCAACACAAACCACCTATTTTACCATTGCGTATCAGGCCAGTTTGACCAGTTTAGAAAATAGTTGGGTTAACATGACATAAAAATATAGGATGGTTCCAAATCCGTCAAGGTAAACTTTTTTTTCCCATCAAGGTAAACCCGACAAGCTCAAATCCGCATGTTTTGTTATTTTTAAGGTATGTTTCTAAATAATATGTTATATTCATAAATAAAAAATATTATATAATAATAATTATTATTTTATGCCCTCTTTTCCATGCCTTCAACCATATATTTTTAAAAGCTTCTTATCGAAGGGCTCCGATTTTAATTGGTGTCGCAAGACACATGGCATATGCATCCTTGATTTATTGAGCAGCAACATCATAATAGGGAACCCTCTCTCTTCTCTGGCATAGAATTCCAATTTTTTGAAAATGTTGATGGTGGGTTTCGGATCCCTCTCTTTTCTGCCATCTCTCGTAGCAACTCTGCCATCTGGGCTGAGTTGTTGTTGGATTATTAATAGACAAATTTAAATTATAATCTATAATAAACCCAAAACATTAAAAAAAATAAAAATAACATAAAATTGTATAAATTCGAAGATTAAATCTTATAAATCCTAGGGCTAAATGTTATTAACCTAGAGCTAAATGTTATTAACCTAGAGCTAAATGTTATTTTCCGAAATTAATATTGCGGTTACTTCGCCGCCGTAAACATCTAAAACCCTATTTTATAAACCCTAAAACTTAATTTTATAAACCCTAAAACTTAATTTTATAAACCCTAAACCCTATATTTCAATTTTGTAAATAGTATAAAATAAAGATAAATTTATTCTATTTATAATTATTACTAATTTTCTTATATTTATAAACTAATTATTGTTAGTTTATTATTATTAACTATGGTAATAAGAATTATCAAAAAATCATGTATCGGGACCGGTACAAACCAGCCTCAATACGTGCAGCTTTATTCATTTTTTAAAGTTTCTTATCGTACGGCTCCTATTTTAATTGGTGCTCCAAGACTCATGTCATATGCATCCTTTAATTATTGAGCAGCAACATCAAAATCAATAGCACCACTAAATTTTGGATCAATTGTCATTAGACCATTCTTTCAAAATCGAACAATCTTGTCCTTAACATTGATGTAGTTTTTTTTTTGGATAAGTAACATTGATGTAGTTAACAAAAGGAAATTAAAAGACAAAAAATATGTTAATAATAATTCAACATATAATACTTGAATAAATATATCAAAAAACATCTTTCAAAATTTTAATGATAATGTCTATCAAAATATTCAGCAATAAAATCTCTCAAAATATTATCAATAAGAGTTATTTCCCTTTCAACATCAAAAAATCTAAGATAAAAATTATACTCAATCAGGATTAAAATATCATAATAAAGTCACAAAATTGTTGTTAACAATATATAAAATACAATAACATTTAGAAAAATATCATGGAGAATAAAGATTATTTTCTTCATAAGTATTCTCACCAAAAATGTCTTCAAAAGAACTTGAAGGCAATTCTGAAATTCTTCCATCCCGGAACACCCTATCTTTAATCAACAATATCATCTCTACTATTTCGGGGGTCAGTTTAGTCTAACCCTAACTAATCCTTCTACTAGAGTGAGGGGCTAGAGTGGAACTGAGCCGAAGCCAAAAAAACTCTAATGAAATCAAAGGCCAAAAAATTTAGTTGTTGCACTACTCATTACTTGTATAAAGTATCGAGTATTACTTAACATAGTGTTACTTGTTATTTTTATTCATATCACTACTCATTATTCGTATGAAGTACCGAGATAATTTTAAAAATCTCATTGCAGCTTATGTAGATGAGTATGAGCGGTAAGACAATTTTGTGTTAATATGTTAAGCAATATGGGTTATGTAGCTGACAATGAGCTATTCGACAATTAGCATAATTATGGCAATATTAATTAATAAGAAATTATAATTAATATATTTAATTATAATATTAATACTTTTTTTTTACAAGTATTATATTTCCTGGTAATTAGTGTTTTAACTCACGTCTAATCTATAAATAGGTCACTCGTAAGTCCTATTATGTGACACAATTATATATTCTCATGTGTTGAGATGACATATCATATATTCTCTCGAACGATGTCTCACCATCTCTGAATGAGAGTCTTGAGTTTGACTCATTGGGACTCTACTAACCTCTGACCAAAATTCATTCAATCAAAAGATTACGAGACACTTCCACATTACTATATAAATATGTGTTTGTACCTGCATGAGGCTAAAAGAACTTGGAATATAGAAGGAATGATTGGAATCTCCTCTACTGAGTCGGAAGAAGAAGTCATGGGGCGACTCACACAAATAGAGGAGCAAGCAGTAAATACATATGAGGAAAGAAGAAGTTCATCATGGAAGTAAGTACACAAGTAGAGTCCAACAAAAATGTTAGTATTTAATGCAAATTATATCTGTCAACGCCTGCGGTTTGGGAAGAAGAAGCAAACGAGAAGCGATAAAGAAGCTGATATGATCGCAACAGGTAGAGTTTTTATGTATACCGGAGACCAAACTGGAAGAAATTCACATCAAGAAAGTTAGAGACATATAGCCTGATGAGGATTTTTTATGTGAATCAATTGGAAATTTTGGAGGTATTCTAAGTGTTTGGAAGAAGGACAGTTTTCTACTCACTCATACTTGGACGAAACAAGGTTATCTTGGCACTACTAGATTATATGGAACTGACAAGGTAGAGATTCATGTCATCTACGTTTATTCCTCAAACTTGCTTGCGGAGAAGTGTCAGTTATGGAACATGTTGATAAGAGTGCTCCAAGACCGTCCAACAACTAAGACATGTATTGTTAGTGATTTCAATGCCATCAAGAACTCAGAGGAAAGAATGAGCACAACACCATCCCCAACTCGTGAGATAATCGAGTTCAATCAGTTCATCATGGAAGTAAAGATGGTCGATTTGCCTTTGCAATGGAGTATATTCATGTGCTACAGTGGTAGAGGAACGAGTTGTAGCAGTTTAGACAGATTCTTGTTATCAGAAAAATGGATAGAGCAATGGTAAGAGATATATCAGTAGGGCTTAGATCGAAACATCTCAAACCGCTGCCAAATTTTACTAAAGTCAGAGGACATTGACTGCTGACCAATGTGATTTTCAATACACTTAACAACTGGAATGATGAACATGGTGTCAAGGAAATGGTTCAGTAGGATTGGAACAGTTTTCAGATGACCAGAAGCAAATGATACATATTGCACCACATGTTGAGAATTTTGAGAACGAAACTAAGAGCTTTGAACAAGGATGGATATGGTAAACCTCACAGAAGGGTGGAGCTGAAACACCATAAGCTGAATGGATGGGATGAACAAGCTGAGGAAAGACTACTGACAAAAAATGAAATCAAGGGCAAGCAGGAATGCTGGAGCGAGCTTCAGATGGTAAAACTCACAGATGAGCGGCTATTGTAACAAAAGTATCATTCAAAATGGATAAGAGATGATGATCTGAATACCAGATACTTCCATTCATGGATAAAAACAATAGGTGAGCAACAAAAATTAGGGGACTGATGATAGGAGAGCAATGGGTGGAAGAAGTGGGAGAGATCAAAGCAGCAGTAACCAACCATTTCCAGTCACACTTTGCATCAAAAAAATGGACAAGATCAACATTGAATATTAAATGTAGAAATAGATTATCTGCCTTGGAAAATGAATCTTTGACTTCAAAGTTCAAAGAAGATAAAATCAGAGAGGCAATGAGTTATGGTCCCACTAGAGCCCGAAAGCTAATGGTTTCAATTTCTACTTCATACAACACAATTGGGACTCACTGAAAAGAAGTTTCTACAGATTTCTACAGGAATTTAATGAGGAGGGGAGGCTTGCAAGAGGATCCACTGCGACTATAATCACTCTAGCACTGAAGATAGAAGGCCCAACAAAGCTAGAACAATATCGCCCCATCTCCATGATAGGGCGTGGTTATAAAATAGTCTCAAAGATACTTGTAAGTAGACTCGGTTCAGTGATGAGTGGCATCATATCTAAACATCAGACAAGATTCTTGAAAGGAAGACATATTGTGTACGGTGTGTTGATAGTCAATGAGATTCTACATTCATACAGAAGGGAAGGAAGCCTTTGCTACTTTTCAAAGTAGATTTCTCAAAGGTATTTGATTCGGTTCAGTGGCCCTTTCTCCTTGTAATGCTGGAAATGATGGAATCCATATAAAATGGACGAAATGGATGCAGGAGTGCACATGCCTTAGTAAAACTAAATGGCAGCTTGACAGGAAACTGTAAGCTGGAAAGAGGACCATGCTAGTGGGATGCACTAAGACCTTTGTTGTTTCTATTGGAGGTGGAAGGATTACATATGTTACTGAGGCAAGCAGAGATTTTGGGACTAATAAATGAATTTGTGGTGGGAAGGATGAGGATATCCCATCTGCAGTACACAAACAACACGTAAAAGTGATGAAGAGCATTCTGCAACCCTTCCAAATGATCTGAGGATTATCACTTAACTTCTCAAAAAGCCAGCTTTTCGGAGTTAATGTATCAGCTAGTCAGTTATCCATTTATGCAAAAATTCTGCACTGCAACACATAAAACCTTCCATTCACATACCTGTGTCTCCAAATTGATGATCATCCCGATCGAGGGAAGATGTGGAAAAAACTTTTAGACAACATGGAGGCCAGGCAAACAACATAGGAAAACTATCACTTATCCTTCGCAGGTAGAATCACTCTTGCGAGATCTATTCTAACAAGTCACACGTTTTATTTCATGTCTATTTTTGAGGTTCCAAATTGGTGATAAGCAAGATGAGGCAGATCATGAGCAACTTTAGATGGCACAAAAGGAAGAACAGTCACATCCTATCCATTGGATCAAATGGGAACACCTTTGCTTAGAGGTGAAGAAGGGTGGACTCGGCATCAAAGATTTGGGTGCTATGAATCTGGAATTACTCTCCAAATGGTTGTGGAGATAGAAAAATGAGGGTGATAGCTTATGGAAACTTGTAATAAATGAGAAATACTTCCGTCCAAAAGATAGCTTAGCAGAATTCCATCTCCTCACACTGCCTAATCATGTATCCAAATTATGGTAAGATATATGGAATATTACAGGTCAGCCTTCAAACTTTGCAGCTCATGTGAAGACGCAAGTTAACTCATGAGATGTAGTGCTATTCAGGAGAACGGATTGGACAGGGGAAGGAGCACTGGCTAAGAGATATCCTGATCTATACAAACTATTTGCTCAGCGAAATTCTAGAGTAATAGATCCATACATGATGAATGAAGGGTGGATTGAATGAATCACGAGATTCAAAAGACCATAGCGAGAATTGGAGCAGGTGAGACTGCATGATATGATGAAGATATTGGAATCATGGAACCGGCCTCCACTGGACATGACCGACTAAGATGGACAGTGGATGAATCTGGACGTTTCACTACATCATGAGCATGTAAAATCCACACTCACGCTACAGAGGAAAGTGATGCTACTAGCAAAAGATACCTCGCAGAAGCTTGGTGTAAAATAGTTCTTCGAAGGGTCCAAATGTTTTGTTGGCGATTATTAGCTGATAGAATCCAAATAATAGACAACTTGCACAAGCATAGATTGCTAGTGGAACAACAACAGATGGCTTGCGTATGGTGCGTCCGGAATGAGGAGGATATCATTCATCTGTTTCTCAACTACAGTCATGCTAAGTAAAGTTGGGAGCGAATCTACAACTTGTTTAACCTACTGAATTGTGTGCTACATGACCAAGTAAATATGACCAGTCCATGAGATCATTATTGATGGCGTATGTCTCTGCCCAAAGGAAATACAGGAAGAGAAATCTATAAATCAATATGGCATGCTACTGTATGGTTCATTTGGAAAGAACAGAACGAGATTAGATTCGACTCAGAAGGCAATGGGGATACTGCAGAAGGTGCAAAAGCTACTCTTATGAAGATGCGTAAAATGGCTTCAACTTGAAAGCCAAAGAAGATTTCAATGTCTAGTAGGCTTATTCTCTGCAAATTCGTCCTTTGCGCAATCCCGCTTTACCAAATACAATCAGCCGCCCTTCCAAGTTTTGGCTTGAAAAGCACTAGACAAGGCTATACAAACTTTTCTATGGGGTGAGGGTCCTGCAGGACCAAGGAAGTCTTTGGTTTCTTGGCATAATGTCTACAGAAGGAAGAACCTTGGTGGGTTAATGCTACGTCATTGCCAGGACTTGAACAAGACCTTTATGCTCAAGTTTGTCTGGGAGCTTGTGACCAATCCACAGAAGTTGTGGGTTCAATTATTCATAGCTAAATACAATCTAAGAGAGGATTTTCACCTGCATGCTCACAGGAAAGGATCTCATATCTGGAACAGTCTTAGCAAGAACTTTGTTTATGTACAGCGGTGTACATGATGGGTTATAGGAGATGAGTCTACATTTTCCTTTTGGTTGGACAAATAGTTTCCTTTTGATTTTCTTCTTATTGAGTTTTCCTTGCACCATGTTCCTGATTCCGCCCTTAATGAGAAGGTCAGGAACTTCTGTCTAGCTTCAAGATCCTGGGATGAAACAAAACTAGTTGCTTGGCTTCCGCGTGACCTAGTAGAAAGGATCCTCACCTTGCCACCGCCACATTCTGAAGCTGGGAATGAGATTTGTACTTGGGTATTCTCATCCAATGACCTTTTCAGTAGTTCTTCTGCATTTGAGAGTGTTGTTTGCCCTAGAGCTCACAAGTAGGGGAACCATGGCCGAAACTATGGGGTTTACTAGTTGAAGAAGGAATTAAATTGTTCCTATGGCGGGTGTTGAACAATGCCATATGGACTAATAGTTAGAGACATCGTCAGAAACTTGCTTCCTCACCTAACTGCTATTTATGTTCATCGCCAGAAACATCGCTGCATGTCCTGCGTGATTGCTGCAACCATTGTGGTTGGAGACATATCCTTTCAGATCTGCCAGATAGCCTTTTTAGCAGTCAGTCTATAACATGCTGGAGTTTTTCTAACATTTTTGCTCTACTACTAATGCTAATTTGCAGGTTCTCTTCACTATAACTTGCTCAAAGTTATGCACCACTAGGAATGAAGAATTGTTCCAAGAAAACAAGTATCTGACGCTGGCTTAGTCCTATCTATCGGAGCACTATTCCATGAAACGAAAAAAATCTACAACCTTTTTAAAGTTATAGTTCAAATCTCTGGTGGTAGTGCAAGAAGTGTACCTCTTTCTGTTCCTGCACAACAATTGATTCAACATACAAATTGTGATTTCTTGTTCCAAGTGGATGTTGCTATTTGCAGGAATTTTTACTCTGCAGCCTGCGACGATGTTCTTCGCAATTCCCACACATGTTGGTATCTGGGCTTCAACAAGTGTATCAGCTACTACTCTGTGGTCACGACCGAGATTTGGGCCATTCAACATGGGCTAGATCTCTCCTGTGAGCTGAGATTGTCGAAGGTGAAAGTTCAATCACACTATATGGCAACAATTTCTCTAATTCAAGGAAAGTCTGATGATCTTCTCAATGGTGAATTGGTGCGTCAAATTCGCTCATCCATGGTGAAATGTGGCATTTCAAAAATTGAGCACATAATCCGGGATATCAACTACGAAGCTGATTATCTAGCTAAACTCGACCTTCCCAATTTCAACCATAACTTAGAGTTCAGGTTCATACCTGAGGGTGAGTTGCAACATTTTGAACATGTTCCTAATCTATTATGCATGCCGAGGTCTGCTACTGGGGTGAGCTGCTTAATTAGCATCATCTTCTGGCCAGGTGGCTTCTCTTGTAAAAAAAGATGTAAGAGCAAGTACATGGACCTGGCTCTGCAGCCATGATCAGTTCCCTATGAATGCTACGATGGAAAATTGGTTTTGGCATCAAACTGTAATCCTAAACTTCCAGTTCAATGATCAACCACCATGAGTGAACTTTTTTTAACAACAAATTTTATTACCAAAAACGAAAATGGTACATGTGTTCTTGGATACCAAGAAAACTCAAAACACATCTTCTAGTTTGAGAAATTGAAATCGGTTTCCATATCACTCGGAAGGTTGTCTTTTATTGGGGGCCTTTACGGTAACTTCTGCGAAGATTCAAATTTAACGGTGGGGTGGCTTTCTTTTTCTTGTCTGGTTTCTTTTTGGTATTCTTATCTTGCTCTTAATGGCATGCCTCCATTTCGGAGTCCGGGAGTGTGCTCCATGTTCAATCCGTGTTGTAGTCTGAGGATGAGATCCTCCATTCTAAAGGTTCGATATCGTAAATTTTATCTGGATCAGAGTTTTGGAGATATAGTGCATGACTCCACGAGTGAACTTAGAAGAGAGCTATGGGGCTATGTTTTTCTTTTCAATTAAAACCTGATGGTACGAGGTTACGTGTTAATGAAAAATAAGGCTTGCATGCGGCCCATAATATTCTTACAAACCGTAAATCTATAGTCATAAATAGGAGCTCCAAACTACTCCTTACCGAATGTAATAGAGGAATGAATCTAAAGTTTATTATTAGGCATCTACCAAGTTTGTTGAGGAATGCTGCTGTTTTACTTGCAAAAGATTTAATTTTATAACTAAATATACCTTCAATCTTTTGTTGCCTTTTGACCTTGTTGTAGCGTCTTCCCAATGGTCGCTTGTTGTTGGATCTGCTGTCTCCAGAAGTGGTTCTGTGATTGGGTGTAGCGGACTAGCCTTTTGGATTGGGAGTTCTTTAGCCGTGGTCCAGTTGCTGAGGTAGAGATGATGAGGGATTTAGACGTACTTTGTCTCTTTCAACCAGTCTTTTAACACTTTGAGGAAGACTTGGTTCTTAGAAATTGTTGTCTTCTTCTGCAGCCTCCCATTATGCTAACTCAAGGACCATCGTGTTTGCCTCTTTCCTGCATAGATTTGGAGGTTGAGTGGATATAGAGCTAGTTAGATTAGCGATGACACGTACCTGAGTACAAATCTGCCAAGGAATACTATATCCCTTCAAGGCCTTACACAAAGGAGCGGATGAGATTTCCATGATCAGATTGTCAGAAAGGGAGGATATGTTGTGTATTGCTTGCAAGCTCTTGATCAAGGCATCCGCTTCAGCTTCCAGCAAGGAGGAGCTATTAAGACGCCAACATTGTGTTGCTATTGTTTTGCCCCTCGAGTCTCTGCATATAGCTCCTCCGCTTGCTATACCTGTAGATAAAGAGAAAACTCCACAAATATTTATTTTCTTTTCAATGAATTCAGGAGGCTGCCAATGTTTTATACGGATCCGTGGGTTATGCATGGGTGGGGAAAGCTGAATATTGAGTATGGTGAGGCATTGAAGCTTAGAGGGAAGCCAAGGTTGCTTGATTCTATATGATTCAAGTATTTCTCGTGCCACCGACTTTATATCCATGATAACCAATGAGGGTTGATAGTGTGTCCCTTCAATCCTGAAAGTATATCTTGCTTTCCAAATGAACCATGATATGGTAGATGGCAGAATTTTAAGAATGTATTTCATACTCTTGTTGCCTTGGGTGGATCACCATCTATATAATCTTTCGACTAGAGGGCCTGCAGAGTGTGTATACTTGTAAAGCCAAGTTTCCTTCCGAAAATAAATGGTCTACAGATTCTTCCTTTGAATTTGTGTTGCAGTAGGAGCATTTTGATGGTAGATTGATCCTTTTTTCCTGATAATGGTGTCCACTCCAACTATTCCATGAGCCAACTTCCAATTATGAAAACTGATTTTCAGAGGCATATTGAAGTCCCAATAGTTTTTGAATTGTGGGGATGATGTTGCCTTGTAGCGAAAAAGATGCTAGGCTAATTTTAATGTAAAAAGACCTTCCTGGTCCAGCTCGCAAATCGGACAATCTTCATGATTTCCAAGCGGAGTACTCATAATTTTGATGATTAGCTGAGGCTGATCTAGAAGTAACTCTTCAGTATATGTTGCTACCATTATCCTTCTTATATTACTTGTGAGACTAAGATGTTTGAGTGTCTTACAATAGCCATTTGTCCCATCAGAAATTGAGTTCGCCTTCTCCTATCCTCCATCTCATGTGCAAGGTCATAATCCGTTGTACTGTAATCATCTGTTTCCAGATGTGAGAATCTTAAGGCTCGATTGTTGCTTTCACAGCTACCACTTCTCTACAATATTTTTCTCTCATGAAATAGGCCCAGAGCGAAGACCCCATTCTGAAAGTCCACCAGAGCTTAGCACTGAAGGCCTTGCATTGATCCTGTAGACGTCTAATACCCAGGCCTCCTTCTGTTGCGGGAAGGCAGATATCCTTCCACTTTTTCCAATGTATTTTGTTCTTCCCTTCATTTCTTCCCCAAAGAAAGTTTGATAGCATTGTTTCCAGCTTTCTAATAGTAGATGCTCCAGGTTCTAAGGGCATGATCAGATAAATCGACATACTGGTCAGAACATGTTCAATCAGAATAATCCTTCCGCCCATAAATAAGAAATTGGATTGTCATCCCTCAATTCTGCTTGAATTTTTCCTATGATTTGGTTGAATAATGCAGATAGTTTTTTGCCAGTGTACAGTGGACATCCAAGATATAAAAGTGGTAGTTTTTTTTGCATCCCTGTGATGTTTCTGATCAGTTGTATTATTAATGTGATTCTAAACCAAAGTGAGAAGAAAGGAGGCCTCCCAGTCCATCCGGAAGAATGTATAAATTTTGTAGACTCTTTAAGACACTGCAGGTTGGCAGAAGTCACGTTCTCTGGTAGCAAATATATATGGTGCAATAACAGGATGGGTAGACATAAGATTTATAAAAGATTGGATAGAATACTAATCTCCCAACAATAGCTAAGCACAGGCGCCATTCTTGAAGTAACCCACCTCAACCGCTCTATCTCAGATCACGCTCCACTACTAGTGGAAGCTACTGCCACTACACAGAAGCACACGTCTCGCTTTTAGTTTCAAGAATTCTTGATTCCCCATCCTCAACTCCTGACCATTGTTCAAGGCTCCTGGGAGCTTCCCGTGCCATCAACCAACCTGTCTAATATCATAGGTCTAAAGATGAAAAGATTAAGATCCACGTTAAGAGACTTGAATAAAAACACGTACGGGAACATATTTGGGAGTATCAAACAAGCAGAATCTGATCTCTTACAGTTAGAATCATTACATGAAGCTTCTGCTCAAGAACCTAATAGATTGCAGTAGGTAGAGGGTCAAGAAAGATTTAAAACCTCTCTGGTTGCAGAGGAAACTTATCGAAAACAAAAATCCCGTATAAAATGGTTAAAGCAAGGAGTTAAGAACACAGCCTTTTTTCACAATACAATAAAAATCTGTAGAAGTAGAGCCTACACTTCGAACATTAAGGACTCTGTAGGAAACCTTTTAGAAATACAAGAACTTCCTGCTGCATTTCTCCAGCATTTCAAAGCTCAGTTATCCTCCTCATTCCAAATACAAAACACTGAAATGATAAACATAATACCAAACTTACTAAACTCAGAATTAAGCAATTCAATAATCAAATGCCAAGATTTTCAAGAGATCAAAGACATTGTTTTCGCAATGGATAAAGACAAAGCCACGGGCTCTGATGTGTTCACAGGGCATTTTTTTTACCCACAGCTGGGAGATTTTAAGCCACGATGTGCTAAATATCATTCACTTCTTTGCAGGAGGAGAAATTTCCACATCCTCGGCCAGTACTCTCATATGTTTAACGTCCCTAAATCTAACAGACCTTCTTCTTGTGCAGAATTCCGTCCTATTAGCCTATGTAACTTCAGCATAGCACTGAAGGCCTTGCATTGATCCTGTAGACGTCTAATACCCAGGCCTCCTTCTGTTGTGGGAAGGCAGATATCCTTCCACATTTTCCAATGTATTTTGTTCTTCCCTTCATTTCTTCACCAAAGAAAGTTTGATAGCATTGTTTCTAGTTTTCTAATAGTAGATGCTCCAGGTTCTAAGGGCATGATCAGATAAATCGGCACATTGGTCAGAACATGTTCAATCAGAATAATCCTTCCGCCCATAAATAAGAAATTGGAACCCATAATCCAAGGAAGGATTATTCTGATTGAACATGTTTTGACCAGTATACTGATTTATCTGATCATGCCCTTAGAACCTGGAGCATCTACTATTAGAAAGCTGGAAACAATGCTATCAAACTTTCTTT
>JAOYMZ010022907.1:0-17990 GCA_025802335.1 Pinguicula primuliflora | reverse complement strand
TTTTGAACTTAAAGTCCTTCAACAACTTCTATAAATAAAGAGGTTCGGTACTCATCAAATCTCAACAAAAAATAAAATATTTTTTATTATAATAATGTTGAAGTACCTCAACAAAAAATTAAAAAAAATGAGTACTACCCATTACCGGATACCGGGACCTCTTTATTTATAGAAGTTGTTGAAGGACTTTAAGTTCAAAACTTCCGGTGTGGGATACTCGAACTTTTTGTCCCACATTGAAAGTTTGATAAAGCAAAAGCACATCAAATAAAAAATTCTCTATGGCGATAGGGTTCTTGACCGCTCCGTCTGGCCACCGCCCTATAGTCCCTCGGTCGGTGATTTTCTTTGATTGCTCAGGTACTGCTCGGAATTCCATTACCCAGGTTTTCTTCTGGTTTCTCCGGATGGAAAACTCTGATATGGCTACGGTGGAGGCTTTTCCTCTGCTGGCGGTGGGTGTGGCTACCGGCAAAAACAACAATAGTCAATTCACGGGTCCCTCTATGACGAGAAGCGCTGACTTGACCCAACAAAAGTCCGGGGATGGTGCACCATTCACTTTCAAAGCCTTGTTTTCAAAGGAGGCGGCTCCTGAAAAGCCATCGATTGTGGTCTCTTCTGAAGATGTCGTTCATGGGCACGACGGCACCTACCCACGGTAACCTTTGCGGACAAGATTCACAAATTGATTGAAGATTCTATGGAACTTATGCTCATTATTCGCCCCCTTGGAAGGCATCAGGGACATCAAGTCCTATCAAAAAGTCTGAATACTCACTGGAAACCAAAAGGAGTGCTCAAATTGGTGGATATTGACAATGGTTTCTACCTCCTTCAATGTTCCAATCGGTTCGATTATAATAAAGCTCTCTTTGAGGGCTCTCATTCAATTGCAGGTCACTATCTAACAGTTTTTCCCTGGCATAGGCATTTCGATACAAGAGAGGACCACATAGAGAATGTGGCGACTTGGATACGAATTCCCGAATTACCCACACATTATTTCCACGAAGATCTGCTTTGTCAAGTTGCCCGACCGGTTGGTGCTTTCCTCAAGGCCGATGAACACACACTCTCTCGTTCTAGGGGGCTTTTGGCTCATTTTGCTATGCGTCTTGATTTACAGCAACCGCTTACTTTAGCAGTTAAGGTGGATCAAAAGGTGTTCCCAGTTCAGTATGAGGACCTTCATAAAATTTGTTTCTCCTGTGCTCGATTCGGACACTCGTCGGAAACTTGTCCCCATAAGATGGCACCGGAGAAAAAGCTACCGGAGGGGCATGCGTCAGTAGACTCGACGATGTCGGGGTTGGTCAACGCAAATGGTTACATTCCCGTAAATTCAGGAGGGGATGATGGAGTTAATATTTCAAAAACGGTTTCTAATATGTTGACCAACTCCTCCAACTCTTCTTTTTCGAAAAATCAGGGTGAACATTTGACCAGAGACAAGTCGCCTCTCTATGGGAACTTTCCGGCTCACGTCCAAGTCCCTTGGGTAGAGAATCCCTCTATTCCCGGCCCGTGGATGCTAGTGGAGAAGAGAGGGAGACGGCCCAACAAGAATCTAGCCTCCAATTTTTTGTCTAACTCTTTTTCTTCCTTGTCTAGGTTCGCCAATTCGGAAACACAGGAGGAGGAGACCCATCAAGCAGGAGCGGGATCGCAAGACAAAATTCCTAGTGTCCCTCACCCACTTAAAAGGAATAAGCCTACCCCCAATTCGAAATCCATGGACGCAAGCGCTGAGGGTAAAAGGAAGGCAGTTTCGGCCTCTAGAGATGTCACCAAGACTAGGACCTCCAGTGCACCACTATCCCAACCTGGTAAACAAAATCGTACCCAGAAATCTGTTCATGCCCCCTCGACCTCCAACAGCAGCAAAAACCATATTGCTATCATTATCCCACACCCGACTGCCTCAGACGTGAATCTGCTGAAAGAGAACCATTCTGTAAAAGTTAGGGAGACTACTGGTTTTTATGTTGGCTCTTCTGAATGGTTGATTCTGCGACTGGGGACCATTGTCGCGATAGAAGACCCCATCAGTGGTGACTCGAGCATGGACCGGACACCCCTTCTCTGCGGTTGCTCACTGATCACGTTTCTGCCCCTCAGGATATGAACATCGACGATCCTAGCAAACCTTCAGATAATGCCTGCTAATTGGCTATGTATCGTTTTATATTTCTCATATATGTTTTTATGGATCCTAACATCATCTTTTGGAACATACAGGGAATTAAGAATATAGCTACTTTCTCAGCTCTTAAATCCCTTATTACCTTACACAAACCGCATATGATTATTCTATGTGAGCCCCGTACTAATGGCTCAAATGCTGAACGAATTATTCGCAGGATTGGTGATGGCTTCAAGCACTCCTTTAGAGTGGAAGCTCAGGGATTTTTCGGGGGCATTTGGATCCTTTGGCGAGATCCTTTTTTCATATCTATACTGCATGTGGATTGGCAATTCATTCATGTATATGCATGTTTTGATGATACCTTTACCTTTAATCTCACGGCGGTTTATGGGTCACCTAACCCCAAAATTCGTCGTACCTTATGGAACAAACTCTCTAGTCTTGCAGGGTCTATCACATTGCCCTGGTTGGTGGTTGGAGACTTTAACGCCTTTCTGAGTAAGGAAGACAAGATTGGAGGGCGTCCTTCTATAGGCTGTTCTCGTTTCTCTAGATGGGTTGATCAATCCGAAATGGCATCCTTAGGATATTCTGGCTCCCGTTATACCTAGGCCAGGGGGAGGTGCCACGAGCATATTGACTGGACTTTTGTTAGTGAGGCATTCCTGGCTGTCTTCCCTCACAGTAGAGTGAAACACTTACCGATAATTTCTTCAGATCACTCGTTTTTATGTGTCTCTATCAAACAGCATAAAGTGGCCTACACCACACAACCATCTTTTCGTTATTATAAGGTGTGGGAAGTTCACCCGGAATGGTCCTTGGCTGATGCACCATTGGAAGAATAATGTTGGTCTAATTGAAGCTTCTTCTCTTCTTGTGGATCACATTGTGGATTGGAGGGAGAACATCTTTGGCAACATCTTCGGTCAAAAAAGGAAGCTATATAATCGGATCGCTGGCCTACAGATCTGCCATGCTCGCCAGCCCTCTCAGTATTTAAGGAACCTAGAAACTAATCTTCAGACTGACTTGGAAAACATTCTGGTCAGGGAAGAGCTTCTTATACGACAAAATGCAAAATGTCGATGGATTACTTTTGGAGATCGTAACTCTAGTTACTTTCATTCCCTACACAAGGCCAAAAAAAGGGGCAGAATCAAATGCCTTCAACTAAGGGATGGAAGTTGGTGTTCTGATTGTGTTTCTCTCGTGGAGAACTTTTCAGTATACTTTTCTGAGATATTTGGAGCCTTGAGTGGGGAGGAAATCTCTATTCTTCCTCCCTATACAATTAAAGGATGTTTTCTCTCACTATTTGTGGAACCACCATCTTAACCGTTATCCCGATAGCAGTTTGATCCCATTGGCTAGCCCATATACTCCAAAGCTCCTCATCCAAAAAAAAGCTCCACATCCATCATGTCTCATTTAGTGTGATTCTACTTATGAGCCTAGGCTGCGTTCACTTGTAAACTACTAATCTATCTCTTTAATAGATTCAAAATTGATATGTTGTTTACTTTCAGACTGATTTAAAACTCAATTAATGTATGATAGATTTATGTACTAATTGTTCATTTACTCGGACATTAAAGCTTCTTCCACCACCTCGCTCCCTGGTTCTCATTTCAGTTGGCTTCTTCCAATTTTCCTCTGCAAAGACAACAGTAAGTTCCAGACCTTGAAGGACCGAACCATCCATCTGATATTTAACTTTAGCAGCATCAGTTGGTGTTAGGAGGAATCAGACAGTTGGTTCCTAGAACACCATCCTGCCAACTTGATTTCCTCTGCTTGATTCCATTCCTGAAAAATTATGTTTAGTGACAGAACAAAAATCCAATCTTTTGGTATGAAAAAACAAATATCAGCACCGAACTCACCATGTGAGGAGAAGAGGTTCATCAATAACATTATCATCTGTGACGACAATGAATGTCGTGGCAGGAAACTGGACGTTGAATGTCGGGGCAGGAAACTGGACGTTGAATGTCAGGCCGAGAAACTGGCCGTTGATAAGAGAGTTCTTCGGCAGCAAAAAAAAAACAGACAAATTCAGGAACATGGCAACTAAATAGAGGTGGCTATCTCTCTATTTTCATTTATTTTGTTACCATTTGCGTGGTGCCGAGTGGCGAAACATTGCCGTATTCAACTACCAATTGTACGTTGATGAGAATTCTGTTGCAAGAGACTATGTAACGAGATCGATCATCTCCCAGATTTCGAGAAGAAATCTAAATCTTTGGGCTCCTCCCTCTTCTACCATAACCTCTTGGTGGCATGGGTAACTCCTTCCTCTCATTGTTGAAATTCAAACAAGGTCTAACAAAAGCCGGAAATCTTCGGCATTGAATGAGATTGGGCAACAGATGACAAAGCGCAGCAATGCTTCGGCATTGAATGTTCGAGTAGCGTATTGGGGTAAGAAGGGAAAAAATAATAGAGAGGGCTTAATCAGATTACAATCCGGTAGAGAGTGAGAGTTTATAATCTGATAGAAAAGGCGGGTCACCCAGATAAAATCTTAATGACCCGCTAAATATAAATCCCATAGGGAACAATTCAACCTGACAGTTTTTGTAAGATATTTGCCAGATTTCTAACTTAATCACACAAAGTGAACGCAGACCTATAGTATGAACCATTAGATTAGAATGTCTCGCACTATGATTATGAGAAAAATTATAGGGCTCAAATTTGTTGGTAAGTAAGATATTTATTTTATTCAAATTGCCCGTATTTACATGTTTTTACAATCTGTCATGGCTTCCGAAATCTCATACAATTTTCAGGCATCATACATCAATGAGTACAACCAGGAGTAATGTCCATAAGGATTCGTTTACTGCATGTGTTAGCATTTGATTACGAGCGTTATTACAGTTTTTAACGACCGTAATCAACCTGCCCCTCCTGTTTACCGTGAGTTTTATTTGGATCGTTAACGAAGGTACAATTCTCCAAATCAGGCCAAAAATGTCGGTAATTTGATTGGGTTGGTTATTTCAATCCCCAAAAACAGGATTGATTACGAGCATTATGGATTGGCTGATACATTCAAAGACTAAATACCCTTGGCCTTTCATCTAAATTACAAACCCACCTCATATATATACCATTTCAACACACAAAATCAAACTATTCCCATTCGCGATTGAAGAACGACGAACCCTACCTTATCTGCCTTTGCAAATTCATCTTCAAGACTCGACAAATCAATGGATTTTATCGCAGATATACTCGATTTTGCTTTGTTGGTACGTTTTTATTCGCATTTAATGGCTCATAATGGGTTCGTGTGGATTATCTTATTCAAATTTCCTGGCTCGTAATTGGTTTGTACAGATTTTGTTGTTCGAATTTCACCACTCATTGATTTTCTTGTTCGACTTTTATTGCTCCTACTGGGTGTGTGAGGAGTTTTGAATTCGAATTTCATGGCTCCTTTGTTTGTGCGGTTGTTTTTGTTTGAATTTCATAGCTTTTTGATTTGCTTGGGGATAATGCTGGTGCGCATAATATTGTATCATCATTGTTATCATAAATAGTTGCTTAAGAATTTCATGGCTTCATTGGTTTTTTTCCAGACGTCTGACAAACAAAAGGATTTCTGAGGAGTCTTGACTCTACTTTCAATCTTAGATTCACTTGACCATGTACAAAAACTAGAAGGTAAACGTGTGTGCCGCCCGGATGGTATTAGGTATAGTTTAATTCAATGTCTACCTAAACATGTAGAATACTTGAACAAGCTATTATTAGGAAATGATATTGACTGTTTTGACAATCTATGAATGACAAAGGAAGCATTCTACCGTCTTTGCACTGTTCTTCCTGTTGGGCAGATGGTTTGTGATGATATGTACGTTAGTGCAGAAGAGAAAATTGCAATGTTCCTTAAGATAGAGGTCACAACCACAAGTTTAGAACGGTTAGGTATGATTTCAATAGGTCAACCCGCACTATATTTAAATCTTTTCACGAGGGCTTAAATGCGGTTGTCAAGCTCAAGCTATTTGTTCAACTTGTTCCCGTACCTGAGGATTCAACTGATGAGCGTTGGGGTATGTTTCCGGTAAGGATTATAGCTAACCTGTTCATTATATTGTTCAACCTATTCATTATATTATTTGCATTACCAAATAAGAAAATAAGGATTATAGCTTATGTACTGATGTGATTAGATATTTCACAGGATTGTCTGGGGGCTCTTGACGGTACATATGTCCCCGTACATGTACCAAATAAGAAAACACCACGCTTCAGGACGAGGAAGGGCCAAATAGCTGTCAACGTCCTAAGTGTATGTGACCGCGATGGGCGTTTTGTATACGTTCTATCAGGATGGGTGGGGTCAGCTGCTGATGCACGAGTATTAAAGGATGCTCTGAGTCGTCCAGATGGTTTAAAAGTTCCTCAAAGTACTTCCTTCGATCAAATGAATTTGTTTGCAAGGTACTTCATGGCTCGTTCAATGATATGTTATGTTTTTTAGGTACTTACTATCTTGCGGATAATGGGTACATGAATCGCAAGGATTTTTTGGTTTCCTATCGTCGTACACGTTACCATCTGTGGGAATGGGCTACTAGAAATCGAGCTCCACAGAATGCGAAAGAGTACTTCAATCTGAAGCACTCTAAAGCTCGGAATGTGATTGAGCAGACGTTTGCCATCCTAAAGCATCGCTGGGCAATGTTGAAGTCTCCGATGTACTACAACATACGTTGTCAAATAAAGGTGATATATGATTATGCTATACTTCATAACTTTCTAAAAGATAATCAACACCATGACCTTCTGGAGGAGTTTGAGGATGAACCAATCACTCCGAGTCAGAGCCCTACAGATTTCCCTACAAAATATGTCGTGACGTTGGAACCATCTCCTGCATGGACACTGAAGCCGGATGAAATGGCCACCTCAATGTTTGCAAGATATAGAAATATGGCCCAGGGACAGAATTCATGAACTTGGTTTAAACTTTTGGCTTGTTTTTCTGGAGTGTTTAAGTTTGTTGGCTTTTTCGAGTGTTACATTGTTTATGCTGGCTTATTTTTGGAGTGTATGACATTGATCACAATTGATGTTTTCGAGTGTATTTGATCACAGTTTCGAGTGTATGACATTGTTGCAAGTTGATTTCTTCTAGTGTATAGCACTCTGTTATGTTGGCTTATTTCTTCGAGTGTATAACAGTTTGATTTAGGTTTACTGTGTTTGATTTAGGTCAGATTGCTAGATCCCATGGAATATGTTTACTGTGTTTGATTTAGCTCTGACTGCTGGATCCAGCAATCAGACCTAAATCCACTTCGAAGTAAACACGCGAAACCATAACTCTTCAAATCAAAATCAAACTGATAATTGTGTTTACTACGTTTGAAGTTGATACCGGTAACGTTCCAAATCAAAATCAAACTCAAAACATTAAATCTGGAGTAAACGGACCCTTAGGGTATCTAGAATTCTTGTGTTTCTTGTGAGATTTTTTCTTGTGGTATAGTATTTTCCAAAAAAAAAAACATTGTTAGTTTACATCTTGAACTAATTCCACTATTTTCAAACTTGCATTGATACCAGTATCTCTAATATGATTGTCCAAGACGACAATTGAGATTGCTCCATCTGGTCTAACTGTACTATGTTGTTGTCGTGTCGGTAAGGGTGATTTGCCTACCTCTTGAGAGAGCTCTGGCGCATGAAACGACTCGTGAGTCGCCAGAAGAACCAAAGAAGATGACATTTTCGGCACGTGAGGCGAGCGACCGGGGGAATGATGATATCAGTGGCACATGAGGAACATACACTGAGGAAAGGGGTGAAGCCATTGGCGGGTGAGTCAGGGATGCTAAGGACGAAAATAACCAATCAAGTAGATCTAACTCTGTTTTGTACGCCCACCGACCACCACTTGATTGAGAGTGATTATAATAATGCTATGTCTTTAGTCTTTACAAAGTTCCGGTCAAAAGTAAGAGAATTATAACACTTATACTCTTTTTTTAGAACCCCACTAAACACTTCACCATCAAATTTAGAAGGATTAACCTTTGGGATATAGAATGATTAACCTTTGGGATATGAACATAAGCCAAACAACCAAACACACCAGAACTTACATTATTTTATAGTTGAAGGAAGAGGAGAATGGTCTAATAAGATTTGAATAGGGGTTCAAAATTTAAGCATACGTGTAGAAAAGCCATTTGCCGAGTGAGTAAGTAGTTGTACCAATAGCTTCAGGCAAAACCGTTGAAAGGGGGAAGAGGGTGTGTGTAGTGACTGCACGGTGCACTGCTCACGTGGCACTGCAGGATTGGTTGGTATGCGGGCCCGCGCAAAAGTGTTGAACACCGGACCCCCTGCCACACCAATCCTGCAGTGCCACATGGACACTGCATAGTGTGCAGCTTCGCTCAAATGATTCTAAAATTCTATAAAATATGGATAGAAGGGTTACAACAGTAATAAGGATTTATCTCGTATGGCGAAGAATAAATTCTTGAACTGCCCATACCCATGTTATGTTCAATGCAATAAAGGAGTCCATTCTTTTTTGACTTCCCAAGCCAAACAAGGAAGAGGGAGAGCTCGTATTTGTTCTCGACATTAAGAATTGCTGACGCGACTTTACGAGCCATTACTTGACCCACGTTTTCTTGTTTGGGCGATTAGGACCACCAAAGACAACTCAATTCACAGCCATGATTGGAAAAATTAGTTGGATTTTTTTGTTCATTTGTTAAGAATTGGCGATAAGGGGATAAAAGTTGTCGAACTTTAGTAGGGGTGGGCAAATGATCCTCGAGTCATTTATAAAAAAAAAAGGTCTTCGAGTCTCGGGATTGTTCCGAGACCCGGCAAGTCCGAAGTCCGAAAAAAAAAGGAATTTGGGACGATTTTGGGTTCTAAAAACAGGTCCCAACCTAGTTCGGGATGAGATCAAGTCTGTCTCATTTTAAACGGGATAGACCCGAAACCCGAATTAAAAATAATAAAATATTAAAAAAACGTAGTTTGATTGTTGGGTTGGGCCAAGACAAGCCCATCAGGCAACCCTATTTCATAACAATCACTTGGTTTCTTCTTTTTGTTATAAGAATTTCACTTGTTTGTTCTCTAATCTTGCATTTCAGAAAATTGGTTATTTAAATCTAGAGAATTTATTTAATTTGTCTTAATTGATTGTTTAGAATCTAGTGAATTGATTTTAATTTATATTTTAATTGATTGTTTGCAATTCAGAGAATTAATTTTTTGTGATGGAGTTGAATAAGATTTAAGTTTATTTTCAAATTGTGCAACAAAAAATAAACATTAATTTATTTTATTCGGGCCTTGGGCCTCCCGAGGACCGAAACCCCGAACTTGTTCTAGACTTCAAATTTCGGGATGGGATCAGACCCAAAATTTTGGGCCCAAACCAAAACGAGACACATCCCACCAAAGTGACTGGATAAAAGTGGGAAAGCACCGACTTTTTAAAGAAAACGTGTTTATTTTGTATTTTCAAGCAAAAATGTAATAAACTAAATGAAGAAGGCAAGACCCAGCGAAATTTGATGCCTGAGAAGTATTAAATTTATATTATTATTTTAATAGAATTTTCATTTCTCCTACCTTGTTGTAAAATTTGAAAAATTCTCGCAATAGCTTATCAATTTTTTATAATTATTGCGTTGTGTGCTTCAATTTTACATGCGACATCATATAGTTTTAATGTATTTATTATTTAATTATTGATTATTTGATAAGTACTTTATGAGCAACAGACGTAACCCTAGCCTTAAACGGTGTGTTACGAGTGCCAAAATATTTTCTGAAATCTTGCATTGAAACCTTTCAGCAATTATTCATAGATTCTGATTTCGGCGGCTTCATCGTAAAAAATACTAAAACCCTATTAAATAAGCATTTTAAGAGCAACAAACTTAACTCTATCCTTAAACGGTGTGTTACGAGTGCTAAAATACAAGTTTTGGAATCATCGTATCAAAATCATAGATTCTGATTTCGGCAGCTTCGCCGCTAAAGTACTAAAATCCTATTGAATAAGTATTTTAAGAGTAACAAACTTAACCCTAACCTTAAACGGTGTGTTACGAGTGTTGAAATAAAAGTTTTAAAATCATAGATCGTGGTTTCGGTGGCTTTGCACCAAAGAAACTAAAACCATATTAAATAAGCATTTTAAGAGCAATAAACTTAACCCTAGCCTAAAGGTTGTGTTACTAGTGCTAAAATATTATTTTGTAATTAATATTACGGCGACTTTCTAAAACCCTATCCTATAAATCCTAAAAGCTAAATGTTATCAACCCTAAACTATATAATCGTAAAATTTTATAAATCGCAATCCTGAAATATAACTATTATTTATAGAAAAATGCTATTTTATAATTGATATTACGTTGGCAAAGTCGTCGTAAGAATCTAAAATACTAAAATATAAATTCAAAAAAGTATTTATTTTATCTATTTAATATTATAATTACTATTTTCATTCATAATTTTATATTAAATTTTACTAGATGAGCATTTCCGTTTCTTTTGTTAGGTAGGTAGCATTTCCGTTTCTACATGTTTGGTTTGTAGTGAGAATGCATGTCAAACTTAGGCCCCGTTAGTTTGATATTGATTTGGATCGTTAGCGATATCAATATCAATATCAATATCAAATGCAGTAAACATATTTTCGAAGTTGATTTTGATAGAGTTAGTTATGGTTTCGTATGTTTACTTTGAAGTGGATTTGGGTTAACTGAACAAATAAATGACGGTGAAAAGACAAAAATATCCATGTTCTGAATTTCAGTCCCTATCCACATTTAATTCATCTCAAACAAAGTAAACAAACATATGTTGTCCGACAAATCAAACCCAACTAGCAGAATATGACGAAAAATAGATTATGGCAACATCCTCGTTTTACAGCCGAAAACACCCCAAAACACTCCTACGAACAATGCCAACCACCAAACAATGTTTGCACTCGAAAAATATGTCAACTAACTAATCCACATCAATGTAAAACACTCCAAAAAAAACCAAGTTCATAGTTCACTGTCACTGGGCCAGATTTCTGTATCTATCAAACACAGATGTAACCATTTCATCCCTCTTCAGTGTCCATGCTGGAGATGGTTCCAAGGTCACGACATATTCTATAGGAAATTCTATGTACGTCCGACTCTGCATTTCTGGTTCGTCCTCAGACTCATCTAGAAGATCTGGCGATTGATTATCTTTGAGAAAGTTGTGGAGAATAGCGCAAGCATATATCACCTTTATTTGGCACTGTATGTTGTAGTACATCGGGGACCTCAACACTGTCCAACGACGCTTGAGGATGCCAAACGTGTGTTCAATCACATTCCTGGCTTTAGAGTGTTTCAGATTGAAAAACTCTTTGGCATTTTGTGGTGCTCGATTCCCAGTGGCTCATTCTCGCAAATGGTATCGTGTACGATGATAGGGAACCAAAAAACCTTCGCGATTCATATATCCATTATCCGCAAGGTAGTATGTGTCTACAAAACATAACATAACGTTTAATAAAGTGAATGCATTACTTTGTTAACAAGTAAATTAAATGAAGACATTACCTTGTAAAACTTTCAATCCATCAGGTTGACCCAATGCATCCTTTAACACCCGTACATCAGCAGCTGATCCCTCCCATCCTGACAGGACATAGACAAAGCGGCCTTCACGGTCACACACACCCAGTACATTCACAGCTATTTGGCATTTCCTTGTCCTGAAGTGAGGAATTTTTGTCTTTGGTACATGAACGGGGACATATGTACCATCAAGAGCTCCCAGACAACCCTGAACCGTTTGAATACTAATCAATACATAAGCTATAGACAAATATATACGAATATGTATATGAAGTTAACAGTTATCCTTACTGGAAACATACCCCAACGCTCATCCGTAGAATCTTCAGGTACAGGAACAGGTTGAACAAATAGCTTGAGTTTGACAATCGCCTTTAAGACCTCATGGAAACTTTTAAATATAGTTCGGTAGATCTCTGGAAATCATACCTAATGGTTCTAAACTTATGGTTGTGACCTACTATCTTAAGGAATATCGCAATCTTCTCTTCTGCACTAACGTAAACATCATCACTAACCGTTTGGCCAATACGAAGAATGGTGCAAAAATAGTAGAAGGCATCCTTGGTCATTCTTAGATTGTCAAAACAGTCAACGGCATTTCCCAAAACCAACTTGTTCAAGTACTCAACTTGTTTCGATAGATGTTGAATTAAACTATACCTAATTCTGTCAATACGACAAGCTCTTTTATTACCCTCATGTTGTTCTACATATTCTAGTGAATCTAAAATTGAAACTAGAACCAAGATTGTGCGGAATTTCAGGTATCTATGAGCCCTCTGAAAAAAACCAACAACAGAATATATACGTAGCAGAATGAAGAATCTTTAATAAAAATCTTGAATCATAGCAAAATGAAAAATCTTAAATAGCATAGCAGAATGAAAAATCTTTAATCAGCATAGCAGAATGAAGAATCTGGAATCTAACAACAGCATAGCAGAATATCGAATTTAAACAATGTAATTTAAACATAGCAGAATCTGGAATTTAAACATAGCAGAATCTGGAATTTAAACAATGTAATCAGAATTTTGCTAAAAGATCGAAAGCTTTGCCTATGAACGAACAAAATTTCGCACGAGAAGATTTTGCAAGTTCACGAACAGAAAAAGCGAATTCGAATGAACAATGAAATTTCTGACTATAACTTACCAAATAGTAACGAAACAGAACCAATTACGCCCAATTCAAAAGTCAACCAGGATGTTCGATCATCAAAAAGTGAAGAAAACATGTTTAACGCATATGTCTAAGCTTACCCATTTTGCCGAACCGAGTATATCATCAAGGAAATCCATGAATATCAACAAACTGAAGAAGAATTTTAACAATCGGCAAATCTAGGGTTCGTCGGGCAAAGGAGAAAATCGCATCAAGGTTTGCGTTTGTAAAGTATATATGGGAAGTGGGTTTGTTATTACGATGAATAGTTAAGGGTAGTATAGTCTTGTTACATATCTGTAAAATATTAACCAACTCAATCAGACGTAAATGGGGGGATCGAAATAACACTCCGAATCCATCCACCGACATTTCTGGGCGGATATGAAGAGTTGTACCTTGGTAAACATTCCAAATCAAACTCGCAGTAAACAAGTTTGCCAGTTTGATTACGGTAGTTAAAAACGACGATAACTACCGTAATCAATCCAAATAACATGCAGTAAACGGGCCCCAAGTAGTAAGACAAAGTTCAACAATGTTTATGTGAAAAATTTAGGTGAACAAACTACAGATGATGAATTGAAGAGAATTTTTGGTGAATATGGAGCGATCACTAGTTCTGTAGTTATGAGGGATGCTGATGGAAAATCAAAGGGTTTTGGATTTGTTAATTTCGAAAATGCTGATGATGCTGGCAAAGCTGTTGAAGCTCTCAATGGAAAAAAATTTGATGATAAGGAATGGTATGTTGGTAAAGCCCAGAAGAAGTCCGAAAGGGAGCAAGAACTTAGAAATCGATATGAACAAACTACAAGGGAAGTTGTTGATATATATCAAGGGGTTAATTTATACATAAAAAACTTGGATGAGAGTATTGATGATGACAGACTGAAAGAACTGTTTGCTGAGTTCGGTACTGTCACATCTTGCAAGGTACTTGAAATTGGCCGCAAGAGGAATTTTTGGTTACAAATTTCTTATTGCTACTACTTTGTTTGATTGGTAGATGATCGAATTTATATAGGTTATGAGAGATCCTACCGGGATAAGCAAGGGATCAGGCTTTGTTGCTTTTTCAACCCCAGAAGAGGCTTCCAGAGCTGTAAGTTAATTGCCCACAGCAAACATGGCAGTACGCTGTTCAGGACAACATCTAATATGCCATTACTTTTATGTTGGTTAGCTTTCTGACATGAATGGGAAGATGGTGATCAGCAAACCACTTTACGTTGCACTTGCACAGCGTAAAGAAGATCGAAGAGCAAGATTACAGGTAAGTGGATTTGGCGATCTATTTTCTTTTTAACTACAACATTAAATATTAATCTATAAATATTTGCTAGATATTTACTGCTTGCATATGCTTCTAACTTCTGGGGGTCTTAATACTAAAACTATTTGGATCCAAGTGCTTATATTGTATTTAACTTTATGCTAAGTAAAGGCACAGTTTTCACAAATGAGGCCTGTTGCCTTAGCTCCATCAGTTTCTCCGAGGATGCCTATGTATCCTCCTGGTACTCCTGGTATTGGCCAGCAACTCTTTTATGGTCAGGCCCCTCCTACTATGCTTCCTCCACAGGTAATTATTTTTGCTGTGTTCTATGTCTACGCTGTTGAAAACTAATTATTTTCTATAGATGTATTTTACGGCACTATCGGATACATTCAGGGCACCCTTCCAGCTTTAGTTTATATTTGAACAACGGACCTGTTTTTTTCGCTTTGCAAGTTTTCCTTCCAGCTTTCCTAAATAAATTGTATTAGGTACATTCTGGGCATCCTTCCAGCTTTAGTTTATATTTGAATTACGGACCTGTTTTTTTTTTTTTCGCCATGCAAGTTTTCCTTTTTCCTAAATAATTTGTATTATGTTTTGCACTTCTTTTTCCTGGTTCTTCCTATATTTACTGTCTGTCAGGACTATCTTGCTGTTCACATTTAGTGCCTTCATTGTTGACAATGTGCTTTAAGTTCTTTCGTTTATTTGTGGGCGGTTTCTATGATTGAGATATGGTCTGTGTTCTTAAATTGAACGTGCAAGCATTCCACATTCATGTTTGAGTTCTTTTAACAAATAAACGGTCAGGTGTTCGATTTGATATGAAGTAATTCGATATGTGACTGATGCGTCAGTTGCTTTATATTACATCTATTATTGTTCCACTTTTTCTCTATAATGCTTGTTCAATTGGTTTTAAAATACTGGCATATAATTCGGAGTTCAATTTGGTAACTGAACTCTTGAAAATTATTAGGCTGGATTTGGATATCAGCAGCAGCTTGTTCCGGGAATGCGACCTGGAGGGGGTCCCATGCCAAATTTCTTTGTACCTCTTGTCCAACCTGGGCAACAGGGCCCACGGCCAACTGTTCGACGTGGATCTGGTCCATTGCAACAAAATCAGCAACATGTGCCTCTGATGCCACAGCAAGTCAGTTTTGCTTACCCTGTTCAATGTAATTGTTCATCTTAGGTTAATCTCCATCATACTTAATGGTCAGTAAAATATTCCAGATGCTACCAAGAGGGAGAATGTATCGCTATCCTGGGCGTAACTTGCAGGATATGCAAGTACCTGGAGTTGGCGGAGGGATGCTCTCTGTTCCATATGACATGGGTGGTATGCTTCCCCGAGATTCAGCTATTCCACATCCCATGCCGATTACTGCTCTGGCATCTGCGCTTGCTAATGCATCTCCGGAACAACAAAGAACTGTAAGCAAGTTTACTGTAGAATATAAAACCTGCCTTGCTTTTCATCAGCCGGGATTTAGTTCAGCTCCTTAACATTTTTACTTTTCTGTTTTAAAATTTTGTGGTAGATGTTGGGCGAGAATTTGTATCCCCTCGTCGATCATCTAGAGCATGAACATGCTGCTAAAGTTACTGGTATGCTCCTGGAGATGGACCAGACCGAGGTTCTGCATTTGCTCGAATCACCCGATGCATTGAAAGCGAAGGTTGCCGAGGCCATGGATGTCCTGAGAAATGTTCAGCAGGCTAACAATCCTGCCGACCAACTTGCTTCACTCTCACTCAATGACAACCTCGTCTCTTGAGGTGTGTGTGGCATTTGAAGGGATTGCAGATAGATATGGGCTGTGATATCTGGATCAACTTTTTGGTAGTGAGGAAAACTATTTAAGAATGGAATTATTTTGGTTACATTATCCTCGGGGCTTGAGTTTTGACATCTCATTTTGCTCCTTGGATATTGGTTGCCTTTAAATTAAATGAGTCAGGACTTTTATTAAAATATTTGCTTGCCTATACACGCTGCCATAGTTACGACGCAATTGCTTAGAAAATGACGAGAAGACGAATCTGTGTAGTTCGGGCTGTACAAAATATCTGTGGGCATTGGGTTTACCTGAATCCAACTCGGACACGGACCAAACGGGTATCGAGTATTTTATCGGTTTAGGTGTCTAAATCAATATTCAAACATTTTTGGGTATGAGTTCGGTTATTAATATTTGAGTACTGGGTACCTAAATTCGAAACATGTTTTTTGAATAAAAAATTAAACTATTTTGATTTTGTATATTATAATATAGCAGTGTTCGAGAAGTCGGCCGTTTCGACCGATTAGACACCGTCTGGGCGCTCAAAATAGTCTTCCCGACCCGATTAGGCCCTGGGCGTGCTGTCTAGGCACCAACGAGCAGCGGGACGGCCGTCCAGACAGCCGCCCACTAATTAAATTTTATGAATTTTTTTTAAAAAAAAAATTTAGTTTACAATAATTAATCCAACACATTGGAAATTTCTAACATGCCGTTGGATTTCCAACGGACATGTTGGAGATTTCCAACACGTCTGTTGGATTCCAACAGATGCGTTGGAGATTCATGAGGTGCCCGTTGAATTCCCTGGGACCGCTCAGCGTCTAGGAGGCTTCCATCGACTTCTCGTACCTTGATTTTGGACAATTATTTTTTATTTTTGATAGAAAAATGATTCATACTCAGCTTGTCCGTGCAGTGACAGACGTCAGATTCGCAAAAAAAATGACTTTAATTATATCAACGTTATATTTGCATAATCGATGATAAGTGTATAGTACATGAATACATGATAAACAACCTCGGATTTGTGTGTCTTTGATATCATATTACTCCCCCTAATAATTTTTGATAAATTATTTGTATATGCATTCACGTATACTGATATTTTTTTATTTTTAATCATTTAAAATTATTTATTTTATAAATATATGGAAATAAAATAAAATGAATTTGTCGACGGCAGTATGCCGCCTAGGAGGCCGATTTGACCGTCCAAACTGCCTAGGAGGCCCCTAGACTGTCCAACGTATAGGGAGCGCTCAGCGCTTTCTCGAACATTGTAATATAGTATATGTCATGCACAGTATGCACAGTCCTAATCTAAGTCGTCAGATCTCGATCTGGTGGCCAAGATTGAAAGGTCAATTCTGGTCGAAATTTGGGTCAAAAAAGTAAGGCATTTGCATTGTTAGCCTTCTCAAAAGGAAGAATTGTACAAGTAACCTCCGCAACAATTTTATTTTGAAATCTAAATTCCTATTTTATTTTTTATTTACTTTTATTGTTCTTTTACTTAAAAAGCATTAAAAGAAAATAAAATAAAATAAAATACTAAACTGTCTTAATTCCTTCTAATCAAGTCAATTGTCGGAAGACTTATCACTTAAACCATCTCCGTCGAAAGGAAAACCTCCTCGTAAAATTAAAAACTTGGACCCTCAACTGGATTCCTTCAACATGTAGGTCGAGAAATCCTCAGACGTGGATGTGAATTTTGATCGAACAATTACCTCCATCGTACGCGCACATGGTATCGCCAGAAGACTTTTTACTTCATCTTCGATTGTGAAAAACCTAAAGTGTAAAAGTTCAAACCATGGATGTCGTTGTCGCAGACTTTTCGCTTACCCATCTCCGTCGAAAGGACAACCTTCCAAATTGAACAAGACATCCCTTCAACCTCGACTCGAATCGCCTTCAATATGTCGTTATAGTGGGGATAAATTGGACAACCAACTGTCCGTCCG